>PVHP010002979.1:65311-83025 GCA_004024765.1 Zapus hudsonius | reverse complement strand
CAATCCCGTGGCGCCTGGTGATGGCGAGCTGGCGTCAGCCAATCATGGGGCGACCCGTGTCCCTGCTCCCTATATAAGCAACTGACTCCTAGTGCTGGGGGGGGGCCCTCGCTTCCCCCTTCCTGCTCTCCCTTCAATCAAAAGGCTCTCCAATAAAGTGTGATTTGAGGAGAATCCTCGAGTGGTGGTTGTTCTTCCTCGCTGGTCGAGGAGCTCGCCGCACCTAACATCCAACCTAACCCCAACCCTAACTATGAGCCTGTCTTCATTACAGCCAAAGGCAAAAACCATCTAGCCTGGTCGAAGCCTAAAGTCAGCCCTAAACATCAGGCATCAGATGGAGCCAGAAAGCATTCCATTAGATAAGAAGGTACTCATTTGCAATATAAAACCCTGAATATAGTACAGCCGGGAATATGACTCAGTAGATAAAGTGCTCAAGTCTAGATTCCCAGACCCCTCATAAAAGCTGGATGCTGTGCTGGGCTTCTGTAATCCCATGCTGATGTTGAGATGGCAGAGACAGAATTTCCTGGAACCATGAGAGACTCTTCCTCAAACAAGGTGGGAGATGAGTTTTTCTCTGACCTCCACAAATAAGCTCAGTTTAGGGGTTGGTGTGCCAGACACTCACCAGTCACTAAGCAGCAGCAG
This sequence comes from Zapus hudsonius, assembly GCA_004024765.1. NCBI lineage: Eukaryota > Metazoa > Chordata > Mammalia > Rodentia > Dipodidae > Zapus > Zapus hudsonius. Next base: position 82,371 of record PVHP010002979.1, on the reverse strand, counting down.
TTCAGTTTTTTGGTCTTGTGACCAGCAAAGAATGGTGAGTGCAGACAAGACAGAAGGGTATGTGTCTGGAATTTGTTTGCAGTGGCTGGAGGCCTTGGTGTACCCATTGGCTGCCTCTCTCTCTCTCTCTCTCTCTCTCTCTCTCTCTCTCTCTCTCACACACACACACACACACACACACACACACAAATAAATAAATAAATAAAATATTTTTTAAAAATTTGATAAACAGGGCTGGAGAGTTGATTCAGCAGTTAAGGTGCTTGCCTGCAAAGCCTAATGACTCTGGTTTTATTCCTCCGTACTCACAGAAAACAGATGCACAAAGTGGCACATGCATTTGGAGTTTCTTTACATCAGCTAGAGGACCTGGTAAGCCCATTCTCTCTCTCTCTCTCTCTCTCTCTCTCTCTCTCTCTCTCTCTCTCTCTCTCTCTCTCTCGTTCTCGCTCTTGCTCTCTCTCTCCCTTGCAAATAAATAAGTAAATAAAAAACTGGATGGTTTCTCGGCCAAATTCTACCAAACCTTCATCATAGAACTGAAACCACTCTTTTCGAATCTTGTTAGGGGAATAGAAAAAGAGGGAAGGCTCCCAAATTCCTTCTACGAAGCCAGCATCACCCTAATTCCCAAACCAGGCAAAGATGCAACAAGAAAAGAAAACTACAGACCCATATCCCTGATGAACTTAGATGCAAAAATCCTGAACAAAGTCCTAGCAAACTGAATACAAAGCCATATCAAAACTATTATTCACCCTGACCAAGTTGACTTCAACCCAGGGATGGTTCAACATACATAAGTCGATAAATGTAATTCACCACATTAATAGACTCAACCAGAAAAACCACATGGTCATGTCAATTGATGCTGAGAAGGCCTTTGACAAAATTCAATACCACTTCATGTTCAAAATCCTGGAAAGAATAGGTAGGCATAGATAGCCAATACCTCAACATAATAAAGACAATATACAGATCTCCTAAAGCACAAATCATTCTCAATGGGGAACAACGCAGACCAGTCAAGAGAAGTGAGAGTTTATGAAAGAGAGGTAAGGGATGGGGGAGGGGGATGACTTAAGCATGAAGCTAAACCAAAGTGGGTTTAAAATCATAAAATCCTCACGTGCTTACTGTAAACTATTGAGCAAGTAGTGGGTGTTGTCTGGCAAGAGGGGGCATGAATAGAAGGGGAGAGAGTCTAACCCTGTGAAAAATCGATCAGTCTGGCAACTCCTGGTCCCAGTCACCAGCTCCTTCCCTCACTGAGCTGTTAACCAAAGTGAACCACGAGGTCCCCAAAACAAGACAGGATTCTGTCAAAGCTCTTGAATGCCCACCCCAGCCTGAGGTAGGATCCTGTTGCTGAAGAAACCACAGAAATCCATCTATCAGCATCGAGAGATCCTGCGAGGTCCAGAACAGTAACCATCTCCCAGACGGTAGTCAGTGCAGTGCTGCAAGGCACTGCATAAGCTACCAGGAGAAGCTGGTCAATGACAGCTGGAGAAAAAAAAAGAACACTGACATGAAACGAAGTCGGCCGCCATGAGTAGGCTGAACACACTTCCTACTGGTAGAGAACAGCGAACCAAGAAAGGAGCACTTGTGCAATGGAGGAGCCAAAGCCTGTGGAAGGCAATCAACAGCTTTTAAATATTTTTATTTACTCATTTTCAAGCAGAGAGATACAGACACACACAGAGAGAGAGAGAGAGAGCACCAGGGCCACCACCTTGTGGGTCTGGCATATGTGGGTACTGGGGAATTGAACCCGGGGCTTTAGGCACTGGAGGCAAGTGCCTTACCTGCTAAGCCATCTCTCCAGCCCAATCAACAGCTTTTAATTTGGCCAAATAATCCACTCAGTGAGGGGGAGCCCTTAACTGGAACTGGGCGAAATACACTGGGAACCAAACTCTTGGGCCCCCAAAGAGAGATGTACTATAGGAGTGATTTACAAAGAGGCTACTAACAATAGAATCTAGCTAATTCATAAATCTCAGGTAACCTATACTGATCTCACTCTCCGATGGAGATTCTGTTTGTATCTTTCAGAACGCAGCAAGAGAGCTGTGGCTCTTCCAACCCTACCAATGAACTGCAGGCTGATAGCTGACATCCTGGCAAGAGATGAGCCACACCAGACCAACTGTGGAGGATCCATATGGAACCCCACAGGGAATGGCAGGATAAATAAGAGACCCATAACCACAACCAATTGGTCAACACAGGATAAGCCAGACAGACACCAATGATTTTCAACACAACCTAAAGCAGAAGCACAGAGGCCCCTAAGACCTCAACCATAAAGCAGCCTTAATACTCACCCACCATGACTCAGGGAACTGAGTGGAAGAGGAGGCAGAAAGATTGTAGGAGCCATGGTGGAGGAGAATATCCAGAGACATTGCTTGCCCCCCTCAGTAACATCATACTAAGGCGGGTGGAACCGGGCTGACTCCTAAACTATCCATAATCTCCTACCCCATGGGCTGATCCAGACTGCCCAGAGAGGAAGATATCCTGCTGATTGGGGGTAGGGAAGAGGGGCATTGGGGAACTGGGGATAACAACTCATTATTGGTTCATTAAATCTATCTCATTATGAATAATAAAAAACAAGCCAAAAAACATCTGGGCATGATGGTTTACCCCTTTAATCCCAGCACTCAGGAGGCAGAGGTAGGAGGATAGCCATGAGTTGGAAGCCACCCTGAGACTACATACTGAATTCCATGTTAGCTGGGCTAAAATAAGACCCTACCTTGAAAAACCAAGAAAAAAAAGAAAGAAAGAAAAGAAAAGAAAACTAACTAGGAATATGGCTCAGTGGGTAAGAGTATTTCCTTGAAAGTCTAAGGACCTAACTTTGAGCTTCAGCACCCATGTCAAAAGCTGGGCACAGCTACACATGCCCGTCACCCCAGAGCTAAGGAGGGGTTGGGGCAGAGACAGGAGAATCACTAGGGATCACTGGTCAGCCAGCCAGACCACAAAAATGACAGTTCTAGGTCATTGAGAGACTTTTTCAAAGAAACAAGGCAGAAGAGTGACAGAGAACACCCAAGTCTTCCTGTGACCTCTGAGCACAGGTCATACACATCTGTACACACATGTGTACAACACATAGTACTTGTACACGCACATTAAAATGTAGTAATAAAAATTAATAAAAAATGTACTAATAAGCTGGGCGTGGTGGCGCACGCCTTTAATCCCAGCACTCGGGAGGCAGAGGTAGGAGGATTGCCGTGAGTTCAAGGCCACCTGAGACTTCATAGTGAATTCCAGGTCAGCCTGGACTAGAGCGAGACCCTACCTCGAAAAACCAAAAAAAAAAATTATTAATAGAGCTGGAGAGATACTCAACAGTTAAGACACTTGCTTGCAAGGCCTAACAACCTGGGTTTGACTCCCCAGCGCCATCGTAAAACCAGATGCACAGAGCGACAAATGCACCTGGGGTTCATTTGCAGCAGCTGGAGACCCTAGCACACGCATTCTGTCTCTCTTCTCTATCTCACTCTCTGCTTGCAGATAAATAAATATTAAATGTTTAAAATGTATTTATATGGAACATGGTGAAATATAATAGCTAATTGAAAGGAGACTGTGGGCCATAAACGCACTCACAGGGCAGAAGCATGGCCACTCGGCAGGAAGGGCGCTGGACCTTCACAGTAGCACTTCCTCGGGAGTGAAGAACTATGTGTGTTCCTGTTATCTCCAAATTGCAGGGCTGCCGCATGGTAACAGGAAATTAGAACCCTAACCTGGCAGGAGGTGGTATGGAAAACGAGGTGTGGCCCTGCTCTCAAAGAGCTTCCGTGGTAATAAGGGGCTGGAGAGGGATGGGCTGCTGTAAATACTTCTGATCATGATGGAACTGGTGGTGACAAACGTGTCATGCGACATAGTGAATGCCTGTCACTTTGTAATTGGAGGACAAGTTCATTGTGAGTGCAGGGCAGGAAGAAATATTTTCCATTCGATAACTGAAAGGTCAATTTTGGGGGAGAAAGAAAATTGAAGCCCCACCCTTTAAGAATAATTTTTTGCAGCCGGGCATGGTGGCGCACGCCTTTAATCCCAGCACTCAGGAGGCAGAGGCAGGAGGATGGCCATGAATTCAAGGCCCTGAGACGACATAGTGAATTTCAGGTCTTCCTGGACTAGAGCGAGACCCTACCTCAAAAAAACTAAAAAAAAAAAAAAAGAATAATTTTTTGCAAGGTGCCTTTAATCTCAGCACTCTGGAGGCAGAGGTAGGAGGATCACTGTGAGTTTGAGGCCAGTTTGGGACTACAGAGTGAGTTCCAGGTCAGCCTGGTCTAGAATGAGACCGAGTCTTGAAAATACCAGAAAAAAAAAGAACAATTTTTGTGGAGTCAGTCTTGTTTGTTTATTAACTTATTTATTTATTTTGGTTTTTGAGGCAGTGTCTCACTATAGCCCAGGCTGGCCTTGAACTCTGTGTGATCTTTCTTACTCAGCCTCTGAGTGCTGGGATTAGTGTGAGCCATTACATCCAGTTATCAGTTTTTTGGCAGGGTGTGTGTGTGTGTGTGTGTGTGTGTGTGTGTGTGTGTGTGTTTGGCATTGTTGTTGCTGTTGTTGTGGTTTTTGAAGGTAGGGTCTCATGCTACTCCAGGCTCACCTGGAATTCACTATGTAGTCTCAATGGCCTCTAATTCATGGTGATCCTCCTACCTCTGCCTCCCCAGTGCTGGGATTAAAGATATGTGCCACCAAGTCTGACCATTTTTGTGTTTTAATTTAATTTTGAGTTTTAGAGACAGGGTCTCATGTAGTCCAGAATGACCTGGAACTGACTATGGAGCAAACGATAATCTTGAACATCTGCCTCTACCTCTCAAGTGAGGATTCTTAGTGGGTTTATTTTAGATTTTGCTTTTGTGTCACGTGCTTATAAAACTAGAACACTCCAATATGCTACTGTGAACATTGTCAAGATACTTTTGCCCATCCTTCCACATTCATGGAAGATTGGTTCCAAGACACTGTACATTCAGATGGTCAAGTCTGTCACACAAAATGGCATAGTGTTTTCATAGAACCTTTGTACTTCCTAATGTATACTTGAAATCATCTCCAGACTGCTTATTACATTTAACAATGTAAATGCTATGTGAGTAGTAGTAACATCGTATTATTGAGAGCAAGGACAGCAAAGATTTGCAGGTGTTTGGTACAGACACAATTTTAAAAATATGTTTGAGCCAGGCGTGGTGGCACATGCCTTTAATCCCAGCACTCGGGAGGCAGAGGTAGGAACATTGCCATGAGTTCAAGGCCACCCTGAGACTACCTAGTGAATTCCAGGTCAGCCTGGACTAGAGCCAGACCCTACCTCGAAAAGCCAAAAAATTAAAAAAAATTAAAAAAAATATATATATATGTTTGATCCATAGTTGATGTAGAACCTGCAGAGACGGAGGCAACTGTGCAAGCTGAGAGAATTTAACAGTGAATCTGGCAATAAATACTCAATGCTCACTGTCGCAGTCAGCCACACACCACTGGGATGAATCTTCAAACCAGGCACAATTTGGGGGAGGAAAGTGTTTATTGAAACTACAGATTGAGAGGAGGTTCCATAACAGCGAAAGAGGCTGGCCCTCTTTCACAGGTCCGAACAGAGAGAAAAACCCATCAGCAACACCATACACACAGAACAGCAAACAGGTACAAGGGCCGAAGAGAATTTCTTCCCCTTTCTATAGCCTTAGGGTGGAGTCTTACAACCCTTCCCCAGACTTAATGGCTTCCTGAGTCTCTGGAATTTCCTTCCTACACTGCCCACACAGGAAAGGATGTTTACTTCCAGCTTCTTTGAGCTTCCTTACATCCTGCCCCCTACTGAGAGCCTGCCTTCCTGTAAACATCCTCAGAGACCCACCCAAGATAATTAAGAAGATCAAGTTGACACCAAAACCTAACCATCACACTCACCATCTAGATTCTACCATGAACGTACTGCTTCACTCTATTGTAGGTGATCGCCCATGCATGCTTCCCTCCATCATCCATCCCATTCGTCAATCCATCATCTTAATAAGACTCAGAGTAGCCTGCAGATATCCATAACGTCATGACCCAGGGTTCAGTATTCGTTTACAGAGGCTTCTTTTGATGTAAATGTCTCAAGGGTAACAACTCCTTAAGTGTAAAGTGTGTATTCCACAAATATTGACATATGTCTACACCAGAGGCCAACTCCTGGGGGGCTGAGGCAGGAGGATCACGAGAATGAGGCCAGCCTGGACTGTATTACCAGCTTCAGATCAGCCTGGACAACAATCCAGGCCCTCTGTGTGCAGGGGGGATGGACCTAAGTAAAGCAAACCCTTTGTCCATGGTTGGACAGCATTGGCTGTGCACCATGGGGTGTGCCCTATGATCAACTGACTGAGGAGGAGAGAACTAAGGCATGGTTTACCCCATGGTGCCATAGGTGCATGCTTGGGAGCAGAAGGCATTGTAACAGGAGTAGCAACTGTAGGCATTTGGGCAACTTCCTCATGCAGCTTACTTGTGCCTGCTCCGTCCTGATCACGAATATACCACCTCCACTTGCTGATGGACTGTTGCTGTGCACGGCCAACTTTATGGCCTGGTGGGTCAGACAACACCTAGTTCATAATGGGCAGCTCAGGCCGCATAGTAACCTGATGGCCCATTGTCAAGCGTTCAGTTTCCACTAAGGCCCAATAGCAAGCCAAGAGCTGTCTCTCAAAGGGGAATAATTGTCTGCAGAAGATGGCAGGGCCTTACTCCAAAATCCCAAAGGCCTCCTCTGTGATTCACTTATCGGGGCCTGCCAAAGACTCCAGACACCATCCCTATCAGCCACTGACACCTCCAGTACCATTGGATCCACTGGATCACATGGCCCAAGTGGCAGAGCAGCCTGCACAGCAGCCTGGACCTGCTGTAGAGCCTTCTCTTGTTCTGGGCCCCACTGAAAACTAGCAGCCTTCTGAGTCACTTGGTATATGGGACAAAGTAACACACCCAAGTGAGGAATGTGCTGCCTCCAAAATCCAAATAGGCCTACTAGACATTGTGCTTCTTTCTTAGTGGTAGGAGGGGCCAGGTGCAACAACTTATCCTTCACTTTAGAGGAAATATCCCTGCATGCCCCACACCACTGAACACCTAGAAATTTCACTGAGGTGGAAGGTCCCTGAATTTTAGATGGATTTATTTCCCCTCCCCTCATTCGCATATGCTCTACCAGCAACTCCAGAGTGGTTGCCACCTCCTGTTCATTTGAACCAATCAGCATAATATCATCAATATAATGAACCAATGTGACACCTTGTGGGAGAGATGCAAGCAATCAAGATCCCTGCGAACTAAGCTATGATACAGGGTTGGAGAATTAATATAACCTTGAGGTAAAGCAGTAAAGGTATACTACTGACCTTGCTAGCTGAAAGCAAATTGCTTCTGGTGGTCCTTATGGACTGGTATGGTAAGAAAGCATTCGCAAGATCAATAGCTGCATACCAGGTACCAGGAGATGTGTTAATCGGCTCAAGTAAAGAAACCACATCAGAGACAGCATCCACAATTGGAGTCACTACTTGATTAAGTTTCCTATAATTAACTGTCATTCTCCAGGATCCGTCTGTCTTTTGAACAGGCCAAATAGGAGAGTTAAAGGGAGACATGGTGGGAACCACCACCCCTGCATCCTTCAAGTCCTTTATAGTGGCATTAATTTCTGCAATCCCTCCAGGGATACAATACTGTTTTTGGTTCACTATTTTCCCTGGTGGCGGAAGCTCCAATGGTTTCCATTTTGCCTTTCCAACCATAATAGCCCTCACTCCACAAATCGGGGAGCCAATGTGGGGGTTCTGCCAACTCCCAAGTATATCTATCCCAATTATGCATTCTGGGACTGTGGCAATAATCACAGGATGAGTTCGGGGGCCCACTGGACCCACTGTCAATCAAACATTTGCCAAAAGTCCATTGATCACCTCACCTCCATAAGCACCTACTTTAACTGGAGGGCCATGATGCTGCTTGGGGTCCCCCTGGAATCAATGTCAATTCAGAACTAGTGTCTAATGGGCCCCGAAAGGTCTGATTACTTTCTTTTTTCCAATGTACAGTTACTCCAGCAAAAGGCCGTAGGTCCCTCTGAGGAAGGACAGGGCTAAGCCTAACATTGAAACATTTGGGGGTAGTAGGAGGGTCCTTCCTCAAGGGGACCTGGCCACCCCTTCATTCCAGGGGCTCCAGGTCTGTAAACTGGCTAAAGTCTGGAAATTGGTTAAGAGGCCTTGATTCACTGTTGTTATAATTCACAGCAGCCTTTTGTTCCTTTGCTCTGGAATTTTTCTGCTTATAGAGATCAAGCAGGAACTTAGTAGGCTTCTTGCCTATTTCACTTCTGGGAACACCATGGTTAATCAGCCAGTACCAAAGGTCTACACGAGTCATACCATCATGAGCATTGTTCTGCCTATGCTGGCTGTTACAGTAAACATGCTCACCTTGCCTTTGGCAATTCAGGGCTACCACTCGGCCCCTGTTATTCCGAGATCCAGCAAAACCCATTGCATCTAACTCACCTAATGCAGCAACTGCAGCACCCAGTGTGATGTCCTCTTTACATATAGTAGCAATACTGGGCACTTTAAGTGTGCTGGAGCACCCCTCACAAATCTGTTTCTTTTTCTTTCTTTCTTTTTTTTTTTTTTCTGAGGTAGGGTCTCGCTCTAGCCCAGTCTGACCTGGAATTCACTCTGTAGTCTCAGGCTGGCCTCGAACTCACGGCCATCCTCCTACCTCTGCCTCCCGAGTGCTGGGATTAAAGGCATGCACCACCATGCCCGGGTGTTTCTTATACTGTTAGTGAAAGGCACATCTTCAGGTCTCTCCAATAGTCGGAATGAAGATGAAATCCACTCCAGCATTCCAAGTTCCCTAAGCCTTTTAATCCCTTCATCAATAGTAAACCAAGGAATATCAGGCAGGTGGAGCTCATTCACAGTGGGCCATCTTTGGATCCGTATTTCAGCCAACCAATCAAATAAACTCTTGGCACCACTTCTAACTGCACAAGCTGCAGTATTAAATCTATAATCATTGGTCAATGGACCCAGTTCAATAAATCCAGCCTGATCCAGTCTTATATTCCTTCCTCCATTATCCCACACCCTCAGAATCACTCCCACACATATTCCCCATGCTTCTGCTTATACAAGTTAAGAAACACTTGAAGTTAGGTGTGTATCTCACCTCCTCCTCAGTCACACATTCTGTCTCACCTCTAGGGCCCTGCTTTGCCTTCCTTCTGGTTATAGGCCTAGAGAAGAAGGGTGGGGACTGAGGGATAAGGTTATATTCAGCACCTCCAGCAAGAGGTGTCAAAGCAGATTCCTCAGACAAAGTATTCATTCAGCCAGGCAAGGAGGAAGAGGGTAAGGCTTCTGGGGGTGGGGGTGGGGGTGGGGATGCAACTGCTGCTAGGGGAGGGGAGATTGCTTCCTCAGGCAGAATAACTTCATCAGAGTCTGAGAGTTCAATGTCCCCAGATTCTTCAGGGTCTTCCCACACATCCCCATCCAAAGCTTCAGGATCCCGCTATTTTCAGTAAGTGCCCTCACTTTAACTTCTGACAGCCTGTGAGGCTGGGACTTGAGCCTGCATTGCAAGTTAGCCAATCGCACAATGAGAACTTGAGTTTGATTTCCTGAAATTTGAACCCTATTGCTATAAGAGATTAGACTTTCCTCCAGGGCAATCTTAGAAACCTTCAGATCATGTATTTGGGTCTTGAGCTGGGAAATTTCCTTTCTGAGTTTCTGTTTGTCCCTTACTAATTTATCCAGAGATGCTAGAAGAAACCAACCAACGTCATTATTCATGTTACTTTTCCACAAATATTCAAAGGTTTTAAATACCGTCACTAAATTCCTTGCTCCTCATAAGAGGTGACCTCAGGATCACTAAAAACATCTATATCACGGAGCTCTTTAAATAATTCACACCATGGATTATCAGCTTTCTTTCTTTCTTTTTTTTTTTTTCCTTCGAGGTAGGGTCTCACTCTAGCCCAGGCTGACCTGGAATTCACTATGTAGTCTGGGTGGCCTTGAACTCATGGTGATCCTCCTAACTCTGCCTCCAGAGTGCTGGGATTAAAGGCGTGCGCCACCACGCCCAGCACTATCAGCTTTCTTATTACCAACAACAGTGCCATCCTTATTGCCTTTAGGGCCTTCAGTAGTGTTAGAATGGAAATGACCATCATGAGAGACCCTCTGAAAGGAAAGCCTTTAATAGGAGGAAAGGGACCCCCGAGCTCCAGGCTATCTCTCAAAATGGAAGAGAGCAAAAGGCAAGATCAAGATCAGGCTTTTAAGGGGAATGTCCAGCTTGGGGGAAGTGGCCAGGTGCTCACATAGCTCTCGGCATCAGGAAGGGCAGTGCCTCCAGCCAGACAGAGACACAGCAGGTGGGGTGATCTCCTGTTCTGGCGGCAGGCCACAGTCTTGGTGCCAAAACTTCCCCTGAGGCTGGGGGAGGGGACCAGGGTGTTGCCTGAATTCCGACCCAACAAGTAGCACTGAAATCGAAGCGCTGACTCCAGATAGCCCCAAGCACTCTAGAAAAATCCCTTCTTACAATTCTGTTTCTCTAGAGCCACTTTTTTGTATTAGTCAGGGTTCTCTAGAGGAAACAGAGTTGATAGAATGGATTATAGTAAAAGGGGATTTGTTGGGGTAGCGTATGACAGTCCAACAATAGCAATATGCAGACCTCTGGGAAAAAAGGGAAGATTAAAAAAATAATTATTCCTGTGTGTATACAGGCACACACATGTGCCACAGTACATGAGTGGAAATCAGAGGATTATCTCAGGGTGTTAGTTCTTTCCTTTCACCTGGTTGGAACCAGGGTCTCTCGATTGCTGCTGCCAATGCCTGTCTAACTGGCCTTGGAGCTTTAGCCTTCTGCTGACTCCACCTCCCATCACTACAGACACATTGGGATTACAGATGTGTACATCACTGTGTGCCAGGCTTTACGTGGGTGCTAGGGATCCAGCAGAGTGAGCTCCTTTAACCACTGAGCCATCTCCTCATCCCCAAGAAAAGATTTTTCTAGTAATTCTCCCATGGGTTTGATGGGTATCAGCAAAGACTAGAACAACATTGTTATGATGTTACCAAACAAGATCAGAAATTGATAGCAAGTGGTTTAAGACAACAAATTCTTGGCATACTAAAAAGTGTAGAAACAAAAAAGAGAAAACAAATTGAAATCCTGTAAAGATCTCTGACCACAATCTTCATCTGAAAACACACACTACAACTCTGCTGTCTAAACTGAGAAGAGGTGACTCATGCATCCTTTGTCATATTTTTTCCATTGTAATCATTGGTTTTTAATTTTTTACCGATAGGTTTTATACACACACACATATATAATATATATTTTTTGATATCTTTTTTCTTTCCCTCCTCCATCATCCATAATGAAATGTTGATAGGCCCAACGTTGTGCAGGTCGTGAATGCAACAGCTACTTCATGTCCTGCACACAGCACTTCAAAGCAGCCCTCCTCATCCTCTGGCTCTCACGTTCTCGTTCTTTCCGCTCGCTTTAGTATCACTTCACAGACCTTCTATCTCCTCTCTTCAGTCTTCTTCCCTAGACTGAGGCATTACTAATCTCCCTTCTATCTACCTCTGGCAAATCCCATACATGGTATACAATCACGTGGTCCCTTTTTTCTCCCATTTAGCATTTTACCTCAAAGATTGCCATGTTGTAGTATGCAATAGCACTTTATCCCTTTTATGGTTGGACCCTGTTCTGTGGTTCATGACATTTTGCTTATCCATGCTTCAGTGATGAACAAGGATTGCTCCCACCTCTAGGCTATGGTGAATAACGTTGCTATGAACATTTGGTGGGGTTCATGTGAGGACATGCTTTCCTGGTGTGTTCAAGGGAAGACACTTGTACAAACAAGCCAATGCCTCCTTCACATTCTGAGAACTGCCCCTGAGCTCCAAATCTTGCAGAGGAAGCCAACCTTCACCCTCATAGCCCATTTCATTCATTCGTGTGCAAATTCACTCAGTGCATATGAGTTCCCTTTCTTCTAGGTGCCGGGTACTGTGATGTGTGCAAGAGGGAACAGAGCAGGAGAAAATTCTCACTTTTATGAGGTTTAATATTCATGCAGGCAGTAAGGAAAATAGACAAACCTACCGCTCTTCCCACCTCCCTGAAGCTTTCCATGATGCCTCAACAAAGGTCAAAGTCTATTCTTAGTATTCATTTACTTACTGTTTTTTTGAGACAGGGTCGAAAGTATTTCAGGCTGGCTTCCAACTCACTATGTAGCCAAGAATGATGTCGAACTTCCAGTCTACCTGCTTTTACCTCCCATGTGCAGAAATTAGAGGCATGTGCCACCAAGCCCAGTTTAGGATGTGGGAGGCAGAACCCAGGGATTCACTGATATTAAGCAAGCACTCTACCAGCTAAGCTACCTCCTCAGTCCTACTTACTATTTCTTTGAGACAGTCTTGGGCAGCCCAGGCTGGACTCAAACTTGCTATGTAGTTGAACTGTTGTGCCCGAGGAGTGAGACCCCCACAGAGACCACCAGAGAGACCAAGTCCGATGTAAGCACATGAGGATCTTTATTACAAGCTCGAGCTCGGGCCGCTATCCGACACACACACACTGGCACAGTAGCAGTGGGGATGCGACAACTGGACAGTTACAATTTTGGGTATTTAAGGGCAAAAACCACAATTGGTACTATCCAAGCTTCTGCAGGTGTGGCTTTGATGTGTCAGAATAACCTGACTGCAGACAGTCAAGGATCTTTTATCTACCTTATTTTCTGTTGGCTGAATCTAGGGGTAGCAAGATATCTTTTGGCACACAGACATGTCTTTTATGAGAACATCTGTTTGAGGTCAGCTTTTAGCTAAGATGGAGGGCTGAGCACACAATGGAGTTCTTATGGCTATTTATTTTGATCCTTTCAGAACTATTTATTTATTTATTCATTTTTGTTTTTCAAGGTAAGGTCTTGCTCTATCCCAGGCTTACCTGGAGTTTACTATATAGTCTCAGTGTGGTCTCAAACTCTCAGTGATCCTCCTACTTCTGCCTCCCAAGTGCTGGGATTAAAGGCTTACTCACCACACCTGGCTTGTAGTTGAACTCTTGATCCTCCTGTCTCCACCTCCCAAGTGTTGGGATTTCATATCTGTAACCCCATACCCAGGTATCCTATTGATTTTATTTTAAAAGTAAGTTGTATTTCTGTAAGGACACGTTAAAATAATATGTGTACAGCCCTCAACATGTTATAACATGTATGCCATGTTATAGAGAAGTTTCCAATTGTGTTCTCTTCATTTATTCCACCTATGAATCCCTTGTGACCCACATGAAAGATGGCATGTCAGACATAACAGGTTTGCAGTCTGTAGTCGGGCTCTCGGTTAGGGGCTGGAATAAGCAGGCAGCTGGACTTAGATTTGGAGCCTCTTCCCTGCAGGTGTCCTGCGTTCCTGTGCATTTCACTCAATTGGAATTCAGCAACCCTGCTTGCACTCTCAGCTATTTTCCTTCTATACCTGTCCTTAACTTGGAACCAACTGTGCGGGGGTACCTGGTCCAGTCGGCTCTGTGATGGACCCTAGCAGGCTCTGGGGCTATGTGACACGAGATGGCCAGGCATCTGCACACTGCAGCAGACCGCCAGGACTTCTGGGCTCTACCAGGCCCACAGCTTTTTACCGTTACAAACATGGGTACAATAAGAGACTGTCACGGGGCAGTGCCTACTTTCCAAGGTTTTCCTAGGATGGGAGAGGTTTGAGGATCTCTGGAGGAGGAGAGGTAGAACCCTGCAGGAAGGAGATGCTATGACTGTCAGGCAAGGCACACCAGCCAGTTCCCTTCTGGCCAGGGCCGGATCCCATGCGGTAGGTTGGAAACATTTCCAGGCAGTACGTATGGCCTGGTAGAAAAGGAGCTGTAGCTTCCATGATGAAAGCCAACCAGTCTGGTTTGGTTCGGGCTCCCACCTCTGCTCGCTCTAACATCCATCCCAAGGGTCTCTACTTCAGTTTGGCCCGTGTGGGCAGCCTCCAAGGAGGACCCTGGGCCAGGACAGAGCCTCTGAGGGACCTCTGAGGAACAAGTGTTCTTGGCTTTTTGTTTTGCTTTGCTTTCGAGGTCGGGTCTCCCTCCAGCCCAGGCTGACCTGGAATTCACTATGTGGTCTCAGGGTGGCCTTGAACTCAGGGCGATCCTCCTGCCTCCGCCAGGCCTGGGTTTCGTTTTTTATACTCTCCCCCACGCGGGCAATCAGGACTGGAGGCCAGGTAAGCACTGTGTGTCCAGCTCTAGTTTCCATGACCCGAGTTGGGGGAAGGAGGGGAGCAGGCGAGATGCGCCCGGCCCTGTCGCCTGAGCCCAGGCAGGAGACGGAGGCACCTGCGGGCCATCGGTCTCCCAGGAGCGGGACGACCTTGGGCTCCTTGGGGCCGGGGCCGCAGAGCGGAGCTCCCGAGGGCTCGGTGGGCGTGGCCGGCGCGCGGGTCACGTGGCGAGGCGCCCGGGCGGGGCGGGGCGGGGCGGGGCGGGGCGGGCTGCGCGGGTTCTTAGGGGCGGCGCGCGGGAGGCCTCGGGAGGCTCGCGCTGCTCGGACCGGCGGCCGCAGGCCCAGGCTCTCGGCGCTGCGCTCGGTGAGTGCGGGCGGGCGGCGCCGCGCGGGTGACCTTGCCTGGGGGCCGGGGCCCTCGGAGGCTCTGGCCTGGCCGCCCGGGAGGCTGCCCTCGGCCGAGGCGGGGAGTCTCGGTGTCCACGAGGGCGGGCGGAGGGGGCAGCCCGCGCCCGGAGAGCCGGCAGGGCCCTCGCTTCTGGGGCGCCCGCCCCGCCGGGGAGGCCTCGGCCGGGCCGGGCCGCAGACACGTGACGGGAGCCTCGGTTGGTAGGGATTCCGTCCCGGCAGCGCTCCGTCCAGGAAGGAGTCCGGGAAGCCCTGGGGGTTGCCGTGGATGGAGCCCGCGGGAGGAGGAGCTGAGTGGGAGGCAGACCCGCGAGGCTTGGGCCTCCAGGCCCCTCGGTGGCGGCGGCGGTGGAAGTGGGACCCTGGGAGTGGGCGCTTCGGGCCCGGATGGTGTGGGAAGGAGACGCGGCCTCTGGGGCCCAGCCGGCCGGGAGAGGCGGCGTCTGGAGGCGCAGGGACTCCACCGAGCATCTGAGTGAGCGGCAGAGAGAGATGGGTGGGACTCGGCCCTCGAGGACCTGGGTCAGTCCCCTGAGGCAGGGGGGAGCCGCCACACCTTCCCCTGAGTCTGAAAGGGAGCCTAGTTTGCTGTCTTGGGAAAACTGGTCCCTGTGTCCCTCCTGGAAGAAAGTATGGCTGAGGTGTG
The DNA here is from genome assembly GCA_004024765.1 of Zapus hudsonius. Taxonomy (NCBI): domain Eukaryota; kingdom Metazoa; phylum Chordata; class Mammalia; order Rodentia; family Dipodidae; genus Zapus; species Zapus hudsonius. The sequence goes on along the minus strand of PVHP010002979.1, from coordinate 66,907 downwards.
TCATCTTGAGCCTCCATCTGCGTCGGGGAAGGCCCTTGAGTCCGAATGGCTTCCCGTTGGGGCTGGTGACGGTGCCCCCAACGCTTCCTAGAGAGCAAGGGTCAAGGCCAGAGTTGGAGGAGCCCCAGAGACAAGAGTTCCACAGCTGGAATGTTCTCAGGAAAGGCGCCGAGACCGGTCGCGGCTGCTCCAGCAGCTCCCCTCGATGTCAGGACAACTCTTCCTAAGCTGGGCAGGCTGGGAGGGTGGGAGCCTTGGCTCCAGAGAAGCTGCCTCTGCGGGTCCATAGTCTGGCTGAGGCTGTTCTGCAGCTGGAGACGTTTAGAGGGAGGGAGGGAGGGAGGAGTCACGCGTGGGCTGCCGGGTTTTGACCCTCCTACGAAGGAAATGCGGTGGAAACTTGGAAAGTCAGAAAGAAAAAGGGAGAACAGCAGCCAGTCGCTGGTGGACATTCTGGGCCTGGGTCCCACTAACTCTGTTGTAAACTACCAGGATGGCAGCATACTTGAAAAAGAAAGAAAAGGCCAGCACTTTGCTATGATTGTGTGAAGGCTGACAGGGCCCGCAGTCTGGGTGAGGTGTGCAAAGGGGTGAGTCGTCCTTGCTCAGCAGTCCGAGACTTGCCCATCATCTCAGCACTTGCTCCAGGAGCTGCCTCGGCCTCAGAAAGGGTGTGTGGAAGGTTCATCCTGTGTGGTTGCTAGATCTCGGGGTCAAACTCCACGACATGCTTAAACTATTATTTTTGTGCATGTGTGTGTTGTGTTGGGATCCAACATGGCCTTCTGGATGCATTCTGCCACCAGTGCCTACTCTTGCTTGTTTATTTTGGGGGGGAGGGTGTCTCCCCCCCCCCACCAAGTAGGGTCTTTAGCCCAGGCTGACCTGGAATTTACTCTCTAGCTCCAAGCTGGCCTTGAACCTCCTGAGTGCTGGGATTAAAGACATGTGCCAAAAAAAAAGGGGGGGGCCAGGCGTGGTGGTGCACGCCCTTAATCCCAGGTAGGAGGATTGCCTTGAGTTCAAGGCCACCCTGAGACTACTTAGTGAATTCCAGGTCAGTCTGGACTAGAGCGAGACCCTACCTCGAAAAACCAAAAAAAAAAAAAAAGACATGTGCCACCTACCCAGCTAGGTTTTCTTTTTTTGTTTGTTTTTCAGGGCTAGGTTTTTGCTTATTTGTTTGTTTGTTTGTTTTTCCTAAGGCAGGTCTCATTCTAGTTCTGGCTGAACTGGAACTCACTCTGTAGCCCTAGGCTGAACTCAAACTCTTGGTGATCCTCCTACCTCTTCCTGGGATTAAACTGTGCCATCATGCCCAGCCCCTCTTAATTTTTTTTCAGACAGATTGTACCCTGGAGCCCAGGCTAGTCTTGAATTCTTTTTGAGAGAGAGAGAGAGAGAGAGAGAGAGAGAGAGAGAGAGAGAGAGAGAGAGAATGAGAATGAATGCACCAGGGCCACCACCTTGTGGGTCTGGCTTATGTGGATCCTGAGGAATTGTGCCTTAACCGTTGAGCCATCTCTCCAGCCCAGAGATTTCTTTTCTTTTTTTCTTTCTTTCTTTTTTTTTTTTTTTTTTTTTTTTTTTTTTTTT
>PVHP010002979.1:0-65211 GCA_004024765.1 Zapus hudsonius | reverse complement strand
TTTATTTGCAAGCAGAGAGACAAGAGAAATGGAGAGAATGGGCATGCCCAGGGCCTCCAGCCACTGCAAACAAACTCCAGGTGCATGTGCCACTTCGTGTGTCTGGCTTTACATGGGTACTGGGGAATAGAACCAGGGTCGTTGGACTTTGTAGGCAAGTGCCTTAACCGCTGAGCTGTCTCTTCAGTCCAGCCTTGAATTCTTGAACATCATATAGCCCAGGCAGTCCTCCTGCTTCAGCCTCTTTCTCAAGACCTGGGGTTACAGATATGAGCCGCCCTTGCCCAGCTTTATCCTCTGGCCTTTAACTGCAAGCCTGAACTCCCTTATACCAACTTGAGGCTCCTTGTCAGAGATGGATGCCTCCCCTCTGACACAGCAGGTTTCCTGGTCTGTTCTGTAGTTACCCTCTTGTCTTGCTTTGTCCTTCAAAGGGAGGTTTATTTCCTGCAGCTGTTCTTTATAATTCTTACCTTTTCTACTTTTAATACACTTAATAATCAATCCATAAATAATGTTACAATTTATGGAACTAATTATACTGTGTGCTTTTATCACTCATGATTATGAGATTTATTTAATGTGATATATGGTTTTAGGTTTCTTTTGCGTTGTTGGGGTTTTATTTTTGCCTTTTATTTTATTTTAGCCTTTTTGAGGTGCTCTTATTTAGCCCAGGTTGGCCTCCTCAGCTATGTAGCTGAGGATGACTTAGAACTCCTAACTCTCCTGCTTTTACCTCCTAGGTCCAGAGATGACAGGTATGCACCACCATGAGGGAGAGTTAGGTGATTTCTGTCTTGATATTTACCTCCTACTTTTTCATCATTGCTCACAGTGCTACAGTAATTATCTGTATTTCCCAGGCACTTGCGAGAATTTCTCTTGGTCATAAGCAGAAGTAGAATGGATTGCTGGGGCCTAAGGCCTGCACATTTCCTATTCTGCTAGAATTTGACAAAGATCCCCCCACCTCCAAGGGTATCAATTTATTTTCCCAGTGTGGGAATTCCTAGTCCTCATACTTCCCAGTGCTAGATCTTAGCAGGTCTTAGTTTTCCCTGATCTGATGGGTTTGAAATGGTATCTACACTTTAATTTCCGTAAGTAGAAATTCAGGTAGCATGGATTAGTGAGCTTCCTATTTTGTTGTTGTCACTATTGCAAGTTACTTTCTTATTGATAGACAAACACCCGACCAGAAGCATTTTATGGGCGGAAAGGGTTTATTTCAGGTTTATGAAAACCAAGGAAAGTTCCATCAGGGCAGAAAAAGCTGGCTCACTTCAGCATCCACAGCAGAGAGAAAAACTACCAGTCAGCAAACATGAACAACTAGCACTCCAACTAGCTCTGAACACACCTTAGGGCTGGACTCCAAGATCTCTCCCCCAGTGACACCTCCTCCTGCAGGCTGCTGGAGACTTAACCTTAATCCAAAATTCCTGAGGCTTTGGGGGACATACGTTCACATTCAAACCACCACAGTCACCATAGCTCTTGCACATTTTTAAATAGCTTTAGAACTAAGTTCTTTAGGTTGAAACCCTAGGCATCTGAATTTAGTAGCAATTAGGTATCATCTAATTTATTTTAAATTTATTTTTCTTGGAGAGAGAGAAGAAGGAGGAGGAGGGAGGGAGAGGGAGAGAGAGCCCACTAGGGTCTCCTGTGCATGTGACCTATGTGGGCGCTGGGGAATTGAACCCAGGACAGCAGGCTTTGCAATCAAGCACCTTTAGCCACTAAGCCACTTCCCCAGCCCACAGTTGAGTACTTTTTAAAAGGTCTATTTAATTTATTTTTGGTCTTGAGCATACTGGAATACTTTTCAAAAATCTATTTAAGCCTCATGTGGTGGCACATGTCTTTAATCCCAGCACTTGGGAGGCAGAGGTGGAGAATTGCTGTGAGTTCATAGTGAATTCCAGGTCATCCTCGGCTAGAGCAGGACCCTACCTCAAAAAAAAAATTCTATTTATTTGCATGTGTGTGTGTTCCATGTGTGCATGTTTGTATGAGTGTTTCCAGTTCTCTTGCTGCTGCAAACAAATGCTTTATGTGGATGGCTGGGGAATTCAGACCAGTAGGCTTTGCAAGCAAGCACCTTTAACTGCTGAACCATCTCCCCAGCCTAATAGTCTCTAATTTCTAAACTTCTAAGAGGCATGTGAAGTCTAGGGTGGGAGGGTCAAAAGAGCAGCCTTTGGCTTTTCAGATAAGAAAATGGGGTCACTGCAAGTTTTCAACATTGAGTCTCTTAAGTAATTGTGGTAGATTTTCACCTGGAATTTGATCTGTTAATTATTGATCAAAAATATCCATTCAGAGCTTTCCCATGGTCTCATCTCAAGCCTCAGTTTCCCTCACCTATAAAGCAGAAGAAGCCTGATAGAAAACTGTAGGTACCCTTCCAGGAGGATGTTTTATTAATGCTTGTTCTGGGAAGGACTATTATCATTGCCAGGCCAGTTTTGTCAAGATAATCTAGGGTTTTTAGCAAGCCAGTGGAAGAGGATGGGACTGATAAATACCAAGTTAGTATACAGAGAGCACCAAAGAGCTTTTAATCTGCCCTCAGAGCTGCAGTGAGGTCAGACAGCTCGCTGACCCTCTGGCCTGCTGATCTAGACTAGGCAGGATGTGTACTCACACACAGTCACGAGGCGCCAGCTTGCGCAAGGTCTGGACTGTGCTGTTTCGTCAAGGCTTGCGCCAGTTGAGGGTCTGTCAGATCACATCAGAATGCCACTCATTCTCAGCTTACTTGACCCCACACTCCTTTCTTGGGGTTTGGACTGTACTTTGTTTTGGTAATCAAATAGGCTATACATCAACACTTCAGGATTTGTCACTAAGGGTAATGGCTGTAATTGTTTTAACCAAAACATGTAAATATTTTTATTTGAGAGAGAGAGAGAGAGAGAGAGAGAGAGAGAGAGAGAGAGAATATGGGTGTGCCAGAGTATCTTACCACTGCAGACAAACATGAGACGTGTCACTTTGTCCATCTGGCTTTATGTGGGTACAGGCCAGCACTGGGGTGAAACCCAAGGCTTCAGTGTATACTGTGCAAGCACTCTGTCCCAACTGAGTTAACATCCTCAATCCCAAACTGGGATACTTTAAAAAATAAAGATAATAATTCTGGGACAACCAGTGTTAACTGCTCTGTGATAGAGAAATGTTTTCTCAACTACCATTGACCAGAGGGTGTCCCTGATGGCTCTCCCTGGTGGTGGCTGCCCCCAGTCTATACATGGAGGCTTTCTGTCAGCCTCGGGAGGGAGTATCTTTTGGGAGGTGGCAAGAAAATAGACGTATCCAGCTCAGAGGCAAAGCCTTTCTGTTGCTTCCTTACATGTCTGCCAGGGCCCCAGCCCAGAATGTAATTTACCCTGCAATTGAATTAGGGAGCTGTGGTATTCTTGCAAGCCAGAGAAGTGCTGAACACTAATCTTCAGTAAGTCTCAGAAGGTCTCTAAAAGCCTTGTAATGTGCAGACATCTCATACATCTCAAAGCTCCTCAATAAGTCATTAACAGACAGCAAAGCTGGTGAGCAGAAGCTTCCAGGCTTTTCCAGAACATTCACTTCCCAAATTGTCCCATTTTCCACTAACATTTTTCAGCTGCTGAGGGCCTTTGTGGTGTTGGCATTGCTGTGGCTTTTTTTTTTTTTTTAAATATGATCTCATGTATCTCATGCTGGCCTCAAACTCACTATGTAAACTGAGGATGATCTTGATCTTTTGATCCTCCTGAGTGCTGGGATGACAAGCATGTGTGCCACCATGCCCAGTTTATGTATGTGGTGCTGGGGTTGGAACCCTGGGCTTCTGAGCCACATCCCCAGCCCCACTGTGTCTGATGTTAAACAGTGTTCCTCCCTGGACCTTAACCAGGGTAAGAGAGAGGAGTTTGAACTTGCCAGTCCTACTGCGCCAGGTGAGAACAATACCTTATTTTGGATAGTTGATTAGCAGATAAAAAAGGGGGAGTGGCCTGTGAATCACCTGTAGGGGTCAGGTGATTCTTCTGAGGTAGCTCCTGTTTCCATTGCAGCCACCAGGGGTGATGCAGCTAGCTTCTGGGTCATGCAGAACTTGGCCATGTACAGTCCAGCTTCAGGTAATTGATAAGCCAGGGCCTTTCATCAGGAGAAAGATGAAGCCAGGGCTGGGAGACTTTGAGGGCAGCAGAGATGGTTGTTGCTGCTGCTTTCTGAGGAAGCAAACCTAGGCATGCCAGGCAAGTGCTGTGCTCTGAGGCATACCTCCAGCCTTGTCTTCCAGATGTGTATGGATGGAGGTCAGTTGTGGGCAGCTCCAAGCAGTTTTTGTTCTCAAGGATCAACCAAGAACCAGTTAGACACTTCCACTGTAGCATTAAGTTAACATGAAGGCTCCAGCATCAAGGCAGTTGCAGTTTAGGGAGTTGAAGAGCTGCTTGGTCTTGTTTTATGGGTGGGCTGAAGTGGACAAAACTTGAGGAACAGGTGCCTTTCATGACAGGCAGAGCCAAGACAAGTTTTATGGGTAAGAAAGAAGCTTATAAAGTCCCTTGGCAAGATACCATCAGGCCTCCCCGATTCGGCTTTCTCATTTTCCCTGGTCTAGAGCCACTCTGCCTGTCTGAGGGATAGTGGTAGTTTGTGGCTATTTGCAGAGAGGGGGTTCTCATGTGTCTGATGCGTGGGAGAGGTCAGCACAGTGCTCACGGCACCTCAGGTAGGAAAAGCAGAATGCTGTGGGAAAACTGCCCTGGAGCTGCTCATTTCTTTGGTAGGCAGCCTGTGGAAGTTTCATCTGTCTATGCCCCGTCTCCTTACATCATTTGAAAATTTAAAATCTGGTCTGCCTGAGGGTTCTGCTTCTGATTAGGAAAGTTCTTTTTTAATTCTTGGAAATAGGGTGTCATGTATCTCAGGATTTCCCGGAACTCACTATGTAGTCAGGATGACCTTGAACTTCTGATCCTCCTGTCTACACAAATGCTGGGATCGCACGTGTATGCCATCATCCCCAGCTTATTTGGTGTTGAGGATCTAACCCAGGGCTGTTTTCATGCTGGGCAAGTACTCTACCAGCTGAGCTGCATTCCCAGCAAGCTTGATAAAGCTTGCTGGCCCCAAAAGCCTGTTCTGTGAGGATGTCACTGAATGACACCTCCTCTGTCCTGCCATTAGCTCTCCTTGGATATTCATGCCATCATCTTTGAGTCCCAGAGGCCATGTATGTCCCAGGAAGGTAATGGATCCTGGCAGTCTGGGGAATGGGCTTGCTGTGGTTAATGGGATTACCTGGTCATCGCCCTTTGTGCATGTGGCAGTATAGAGTGAAAATGGGACATTGAGTGCTACATAGAAGATGGGTACTAACTATACTAGAAATAGTCTCTGCTCACAGCTGCCCCTACATCTGGAAGAGGGGGCTGGTGACCAGTGAATGTTCTCATCTGTTCCGGTCTCCTTCCATGAAACAAAGACTTTATGGTCTTCTATAAAAAAAATACAGAATTGGGAAATAAAGGGAAGTGTTAGCCTAAGTTACAGGAAGTGAAAGCTGGTTGCTATTTCAGGCAAAGAGCATGAGACTGCCACGGGACCAAGGCTGGTTTATGAGCAGCACAGCTGGTCACTGTCTACTCTTTTTTTTTTTTTTTGGTTTTTCGAGGTAGGGTCTCGCTCTAGTCCAGGCTGACCTGGAATTCACTCTGTAGTCTCAGGGTGGCCTTGAACTCATGGTGATCCTCCTACCTCTGCCTCCCGAGTGCTGGGATTAAAGGCGTGCGCCACCACGCCCAGCCACTGTCTACTCTTGAATCCTGAGTGCCTGCACTTTGTGTGATGTCCAGAGAATGGAAGATGGGTGCTCACTGGAGCTAAATTACCATTAGTCACGGAGTATCCATGTCAGTCCCTCTAGGAGGGGACATTTCTGTTCAACAGTCTCAGGACCCTCCCATTGCTTTAAGACATGAGATGTGGAGCTTTACTGAGGCTAGAAGCTTGTTTTATCAGACTTTGTGATGTGGAGGTCTTGTGAGTAGTTTTGGAGTGAGCTGGAATTAGCCAACACAGCCTGGGAGGTTAGGGTAGAGAAGAGAGGGGAAAGTGGACCCTCCTCAAGTGAGCAGCCTGGTTACCATCTCTACACAAGGCTCAGGGCCTGCACTACCCTCCTTTACTCCTGATTTCCAGCTGGAGACTTGAGCCTCTGTGACAGGTGGTGACCAAGGATGATAATCACAGATGAGGGTCTGCTTCCTCCAGCATTTGGTGGCCAAGTCAGCTCCAACCAGGCTTTTGGAGAGGTGAAGCTCCCAAGGGGCCACAGCCTTAGGCCCAAATATAGAAATGAAGTTTTCTTCCCAGGGACTCAGCCTGGTGTGAGCAGGGCCCAATGCACACAGGTCTGCATTCCACACAGAACCTTGGTGATGGGGAAGGAGGCTATAGGTCAACGGAGTGTCAGGGGAGCTCTGTAGAAAGGGAGCCAGCTCCGGGGAAAGTCTCCTGCCACGAAAGCAGCAAAGTGTGCAGGCCACAGGACTCACTGAGAGTGGCCAGAACAGGTTGACACATAGATCCCAGGAGCCCTTTAGGTGGTGGGAGTACCTGTGTTCTCTGCCACCACAGAAACCAAAGCTGCCTTGTTTAAAAATTCAGGTTGCCATGGAAATGCTGCTCTTCTTTCTTGGGTTAGGATTTAACATCTCAGCAGATGCCAAGTCCCACGGGCACCTGGGGACACTACTTTTGCACATATAGGATAGTGAGTGCCTAAGAGTGGCAGTCCTTCAAGTGGGAACCTAGTGGACCTGTGGGCCCCATTGTAGATTCCCACCCTGAGGAGGGGACACTTGTAGCTTGGAGAAAGGCTAAGGTATCCAGCGTAGGTCAGAGGGTGTTGCAAAGAAGAAAGGAGCCTGACTTCGCCACATCTGCCCAGGGCACTCTTTAACCTAACAGTCTGGAGACTAGGCAGTGGCCGGACATGACTTGTCAGACAGCCTCCCATGAGTCATTGCAACTCAGTGATGGCAGGGAACGGATATAAGTGCATTTGGGGATCAGTTTGGTGACTTAGAGTCTTTGGTGCATTATGTCTTCCTAAAAGAAACAATTCTTGGGCTGGAGAGATTTCTCAGTGGTTAAGGTACTTGCCTGTAAAGGCTGACCCAGGTTCAATTCCTCAGTACCCAAGTAAAGCTGGACACACAAAGTGGCACATGCATCTGGAGTTCATTTGCAGTGACTGGAGGCCCTGGTATGCCCATTCTCATATTCATATTCTCTCTCCCCCCTTCCTCCCTCTCTCCTTGCACATAAATAAAAATAGTTTAGGAAGAAACAATTCTTGGGCTGGAGAGATGGCTCAGCGGTTAAGGCACTTGTCTGCAAAGTCTAGACCCAAGTTCAATTCCCCAGAACCCACATAAAGCCAAATACACAAGGTGACCCATGTGTCTGGAGTTTGTTTGCAGTGGCTGGGGGCCCTGGCACACCCTTTTTTTCTCTCTCCCTTTCTCTCATAAATAAATAAGTAAAATATTAAAAAAAAAAAACTTTTTTTTTTATTTATTTTCAAGGTCTCGCTCTAGCCCAGGCTGACCTGGAATTCACTCTGTAGTCTCAGGCTGGCCTTGAACTCATGGCCATCCCCCTACATCTGCCTCCCGAGTGCTGGGATTCAAGGCGTGTGCCATCACGCCCGGCTGAAAAAGAAACAGTTCTTAACCAACCATAGTGGCAAATGCCTGTGATTCCAGCACACAGGAGGCAGAGGCAAGACGATCACTCTTAAGTTCAAAGCCAGCCTGGTGTACATAGCAAGTTCCAGATCAGGAAGGGCTATATAATGAGATCCTCTCTCAGAAATTCTTTGAAATATAAGAACAAGTCTGAAAAAACAAAGGGGTAGTATGTATTTATGTCAGTCCATTTCCTAATACTATAATTAAATATATCTGAAGCTGGGTATTTTAAGAAAAGGTTTATTTTGCTCACAGTTTTAGAGGCTAAAAAGCAAGATCAGATGGCCCTTGGGTTTGGCCCCCTTGGCTGAGCCACACAACAGTGATGGCCTCATGATGGCAGTGTATGTGAGAAGGGGGACTAGGTGGCCAGAGGGGAAAGCAGAGAAAGACTGGAGGAGGGACCTCTGACCGCCCACTAAGCCCCACCGCTTAAAAACCCAGGACCTCTTAACATCACCAAACTGCCAACATAGGAACCTTGGGGGGGGGGTATGTTCAAGCAAGCCATAGAAGTTGAAAAAAGAAGTACGGTTGCTACTTTTGTGGTTTCCTTGCAGCAACAAGACACACACCTGCTTAGTAGGTACCAACCCTTACATTACTCAGTGGTCCAGGCGTACCTGCTGTTTCTTCACTTGACAATGTTTTTACCTTATTGGTACAGTGGGAGGTACTTTAGCTAGTTCACTTGTTTCATAGAATCATGTTTTTAATTTCACTTTCTTGGTTTCTTTTTGTTTGTTTTGTTTTTGTTTGTTTTGAGGTAGGGTCTCACTCTAGCCTAGGCTGACCTGGAATTTATTCTGTAGTCTCAGGCTGGCCTCGAATTCATGGTGATCCTCCTACCTCTGCCTCCAGAGTGCTGGGAGTAAAGGTGTACACCACCACATCCGGCTTTCTTGTTCCCCCCTTTCTCTCTCTCTCTCTCTCTCTCTCTCTTCTCTCATCTCTCTCTGGTCTCTCTCTTCTCCTCTCTTCTCTCTTCTCTCTTTCATCTCTCTCTGGTCTCTCTCGTTTCTCTCTCGTCTCTGTCTCCCTGTGTGTGTAGGTCTCTTACCACCACAAACGGAGTGCCAGAAGCTTGTGCTAGTTTTTGTGTCAGGCTTATTGTATATAGGTGGCTGGGGAATTGAACCTGGGCTGGCAGTCTTTGCAAGCAAGCACCTTTAACCACTAGTCCACCTCCCCAGCCCCCTTCCCCACCTCAAGCTAATTCATTCTCAGTGGCTGTTTTGAATTCTGTTTCTGTTTAACCACTTGCAGTAACTTAACTGTCACGATGTTTTGGACATTTACCTTATCTATGGTTTCAGGCATATTTTGTGGTCCTTGATGTACTTGTATCTGCATTATCTGTAGGACACATTTAAATGTCTAGATGCTGAGCTCATGCACACAGGCTTTGTGCTGACAGGCATCTCTAGGCTGGCTTCTCCAATGGTTGCAAGCCCCTCCCTTTTCTCAGTGCTGCTGTTTCCCTAAATCCTAATCCCATGAGAGCCAAACCGTTTAGCCTTTGGGGCTCTGATACATACATGATAAATACCTTATTTTTAATCTGTCTGAGGCTGTACATTTATTAAAAAATAATTTCTTGGCCAGGCATGGTAGCACACACCTATATTCTCATCATTCGGGAGGCAGAGGTAGGAGGATCGATGAAAGTTGGAGGCCACCCTGAAACTAATAGTGAATTCCTGGTCAGCCTGGGCTAAAGTGAGACCCTACCTCAAAAATAAATAAATAAATAAATAAATAAATAATAAATAGAAAATAAAAGAAAGAAACTGACTTTATTTTAATGTAACCCCGTATGAGTCCTTTTTTTTTTTTTAAACTTTGTTTTATTTTGGAATTTTTTGTTTTTGTCAGATAAGTTTTCTATCACTGTATATCCCAGGCTATCCTTGAATCTCTTGCTTCTACTCCTGAGTGTGCTGGAATTCCAGATGTGCACCACATCCAGCTCAGACCTGTATATTTGTATTTGAGGTCTTCTTTCATGTGGCATTTTGTGTTGGGGGGGTGGGGAGCCAGGTGTGTAAGCCAACCTTCTTGTTTTCCAATGATGGGCAGTCAGCTGTGCCAGGACATGTGCAGGAGTGTGTCACTTCCTCTTCATCTGGCCTATGCACACTGTTCCCACACCAAGGAGGAGCACCATGTGTCTGATATGTTTTTGTTGGTGGGACTGTCCTGGGCCAGTATCATGGGCATTTTATAATTCACAACATCCTAGCAGATCTCTCAGAGCTTTCCTAGAGCAATATTTCTGTTCTTACATATTTTTTCTTCCAGATGAATTATGGCTGAAACTTTCCCCATTCTCCCACCATCAGACTAGTAGTCATTCTATCACTGCAGATCAAGTGCGGGCTGTCAGTCATTCTAATACATTCAGAACACTGAATATAGACTTGGCCTCTCTCTACCACCTACTGACACAAACAAGAGGTTTAAATTTTCCCTCAATAGTTTTGTGCCTATAATCTATGATCCCAGAATTCAGAAGGCAGAGACAGGAGAGTCTGGAGTACAGACTAGCCTTTGCTACATAATGAGACTGTTTCAAAGGAAAAAGTTTGTGTGTATGCCAAGCACTTATGCCTGGGTCCAATAACTATGACCTTTGACCTCTGAGGAGGTAGAGCATTTGTAAACCCATGTAAAGTCAGGACAGGATCCCAGCTTACCCACACCCATTTCTTTGCTCCCACTACCCCTTGGGAAAGATCTGTTAGCTTCTTGCCCAAGAAGGTGACTCATGGGTTGAGCTGGAAATCACTGGTCTCCTGACTCATGCGGTGATTCAAGGTCAAAGGTATTGATATAATAGTTCTCTGACCCGGAAGTAGAGCTTTTGGCTGACAGGAAAACCAGAGAGGCCCCAGGAGCCTGGTGCTGCTGGCACAGCTGCTATAGGTCCTAAGTTTCTAGCACCAGGTACCAGCCCAGCTGTGTTTGCTTGAGATATGTGGCAAGATGGGCTTTTGTGAACATTATTTCTTCTGCTAGCTTGGCTATGCTTGATATTTCTCTTAGGTCATAATCACCCAGATTGACTTTCTTTGTGGTGGTTTCAGTCTCACATAACTGAGACTGGCTTTGAACTCCTGGTCCCCCTGGCTTGGATTGCAGGTGTGTACCACCACACCTAGTTTCATACCAGGATTGAACCCAGATCCTCATACATGCTGGACCAGAAGTGGCCAACTGAGCTACATCTCCAGCCTTTTGAGGCAGGGTATAGCTATGAATCCCATGCTGGGCTTAAATTTTCTATCCTCCTGTCCTAGTGCTAGGATTATTACATGTGTATGCCACCATGCTTAGCTTCAGATAGACTCTTTATTCTTCCAGAACACCACCTTGGAAAAGTCAAACTTTGTTTAATAAATGCCCTTGGTTTAAAAATAGCGAGGAGAGGGTTTGGGGACTGGCTCAGCAGTTAAGGCATTTGCCTATAAAACAGAAAGACATGAGTTCAATTCCCCAGTACCCATGTAAAGCCAGAAGCACAATGTGGTGCATGCATCTGGAGAATGACATGCCCATCATTCTTCCCCCCCTCCACATTATATATATATATATATATATATATATATATATATATATATATATATATATAATTAAAATAGCTAAGAGAGGGAGTAGGGCATGATGGTGAACACCTTTAATCCCAGCACTCAGGAAGCAGAAAGGTAGGAGAATCGCTGTGAGTTCAAGGCCATCCTGGGACTTCAGAGTAAATTCTAGGTCAGCCTGGGCTAGAAGTGAGACCCTACTTCAAAAACGACCAAAATTAAAAAAAAAAAAAATGGCCAAGAGATCCCTGGGTTCCTTGTAGTTGGAGCACAGCCCCCGGCATGTGTGCCATGGGGTTCATGAGGGCTCTCTATGCCACACCAAGTTTTACATAAGGACCATAAAGGTGGAGCCAGGATGAAAGACGTTGAGCTGTCTGCCCCAGGCAGTGTCCTTATTTGGGAACCATTCTGATGCCACCTGTCTCATTCTTTCCAGGTAGACAGAGGATCCAATTACAGAATGTGGTGGTCATTGGCCTCTCTCTGCTGTCTGCTGGCACTGACCAGTGCTCAGAGCAAGCCTTCCTTCCACCCACTGTCAGACGAACTGATTAACTATATCAACAAACAGAACACCACATGGCAGGTAAGCTTCCAGGCTGCTTCCTGTGTCTGTGCCCGTCCTTAGATCACCTGTGCACACTGCTCCTGAGGAAGTAGCTCTCTGGCTGTGGCCACAGGACATTTTATCCTGAAGTTGAGGCTCAAGATCACACTCACTTCCTTTCATGCTATGTGTGCATGGAAGTATGCATATGTGTGAGCATTTGTACATGGAGGTGTGTGAAGGGCCCCTGGGAAGCCCGCTGCCATTGAAGGTGAGGTAATTCATTAGTACTGCCACCTCCCATTTCCTCACTGCCTTGATTCCTGGGACTTCAGGGACTCAGAAATGGGAATGGGTCCTCTTCAGGGTGGGGCAAGGTCTCCTGTCAGCAAGCAGCTGCTCATAAATCAGAAAAATTACCCCTGGTCTGAGAGCTGTGCCCTGTCTCTGGGTCACACTGCTACTTCTTCCCATTCCCTTGTTTCCCTTAGTTGGATGGGACCCCTCTCCTGTTCACCCCTGCCTCAGGAAACCCCTTGTTTGGTGGGTGACTGTCTTGGGTACGGCTTTTTTTAAGGCAGGACGCAACTTCTACAATGTGGACATAAGCTACCTGAAGAAGCTGTGTGGCACTCTCCTGGGTGGACCCAGGCTGCCTGAGAGGTGAGTGCCAGGCTCCAGGTTGGGGAGACATTGTCCCACCCACTCGTCTGTGAACAGTAGCACCGGTGTTGGGCAGAAGGGAGGGGATCCCTTCCTAGATGCTAAGGCACACCTCCCAGGGCTGCTTGCAGCCTCAAATTCTGGTTTATCTGCCTCTGTGTCTCCAGGGTATCTTGGAGCCCTGGGTGAGGCTCCAGGCATGACAGGCTGTACATACAGGCCTGGATACATTAAACTATTAAATTATTTAATTAAAGGAACATTTACGAAAAACCATAGGTGTTGCCATTAATGTTTTATTTTTCTGGAAAATTCTGCAGTGGACATTTTCATGGAGAAATTACTCATAGCAAGCATTAGAAATATCTGAGAAAAAGGTAGGTAAATTTTAGGACTCCACTATGTACACCATGGTGATATTAAGGTGATGGGAAAAAAATCTTGCCAAGCTATAGGCAGTTTTAGTTTTTAAGAGATTGCAAGTCAGGAACAGGGAGGTTGACAGCATTTGTTTGGAGAGACACAGCAAGATAATGTAGGAGGAAAGATCCAAATCTAAGACTCTGCTTGGCTCTCCTTTGTGGGAGGTATATGCACGTGTACATATGCAGATATGGTACCTCTGTCCACACATTGAGGCCAGAGGAAGATTGTTAGGTGTCCCCCCTCTATTGCTCATCTGCATGTTGCCTTGAGGCAGTGTCTAACTGATTCTAGAACTTGCCATTTCCCACAAGTCCCAGTGATTCTCCAGCCTCTCCTTCCCACAGGACTGAGGTTACAAATGTGTGGTCACAACAAGCTGTAACATGAGGGCTAAGGAATCAAACTCAGGTGGTCTTACCTCCCCCCTTCAGGCCCTCATGCAAGAAGTGCACTTACCTGTTGAGCCATCTCTCCAGCCCCAGCTCTCCCTTTTGATGATAATTACTCCATATGATCCTTAAGTACACTGTACCACTATGGGCCATTGAGACAAGTCTTTAAAAAATATTTTTATTTATTTGCCAGGAGGGAGGGAGGAAAAGAGAGATGGGGTGGAGAAAGACAAGACAGAGCCACTTGTTACTGCAAACGAGCTCCAGATGCTCTATGTTGTGCATCTAGCTTTACATGGGAAACTGAGCCTGGGCCAGCAGGCTTTGCCAGCAACAATGTTTAACTGCTGAGCCATCTCCCCGGCCTTGAGACAAGGTCTTGATATGCAGCCCAGGCCTGCCTTAAACTCCTGATCCTCTTGCCAGGGATATACCACTATACCTAGCTTCCCCCACTGTCTGCTCCCTCCCCCCTCCCCCCTCCAATGTTGGTGTCAAACCCAGGAACGCACACATGCTAGACAAGTACTCAGCCACTGAGCCACATCCCCAGGCCTGAGGCAAGAGCATCACCAGCAGGTTTTAGACAGAGGCTGGCCACACCCTAGCTAACTCCCTAGCCCAAGAATTATTATTATTATTTAATTTAAAAGAAGGAGAGTAGAGACTATATAGGCATTTCAGGGCCTCTTCCCACTGCAAACAAATGCTCATGTGTGTACCACTATGCAAATAGTGCTTTATGTGGTTGGAGAATTGAATCCAGGCTGGCAGGCTTTGCAAGAAAGCCCCTTTAACCACTGAGCTATCTACCCAACCCAAGATACTTTTTAAAATAGTTTGAATTGGCCTGATGCAACATGATTATAATACCAGCACTCATTCTGGAGACTGCAGCAGGAGGATGGAGAATCCCCAGCTAACCTTGGCTACAGAGCCAGATCCGATTCCCTCTCTCTTCCAAGGGTATATGTGATTGGGGAATGGATGGAGGAAGCAAGAAATTACTGGATCCTGTGGGTAGAAGTGTTGTTACAACCATTTAATGCATGTCGAAATAAACACACAACATGCAAAGTTGCATTGAACAATAGAAGAGAAGAAACCGTGCTGATTTCTGTCCATCCCGTGCTTGCATGCTCTGTAGGAGATGGAGGTGTAGCTTGGTCCCAGGCACTTCTTGGAACTTTGCAGGTCTTTGCAGGGACAGGAGGGAGGGAACAAGCTGTAGGATGAGCATTTGTCATGAAGACCTTTCATTGTCCAGGGTTCAGTTTGCTGAGGACATAAAGCTGCCTGAAAGCTTTGATGCACGGGAACAGTGGCCCAACTGTCCGACCATCAAAGAGATCCGAGACCAGGGTTCCTGTGGCTCTTGCTGGGTAAGACCCTGCTAGCTGGGATGGCTTTGGGGAAAGGTCAGGCCAGGGAGTGGCCAGCATATCTAGGGAGGAACCAGCCATAACTAAGCAAGTGAGGAAGCCTTGGGAGTCTGATTCCATCAGTATAATTAGATTCTGTGAAGAGTAAGGCTGTAACGCCGGTTTTCCTCAGTAAACAGCAGCTCTGACCCTACTCTGCTTCCTGAGTGTCCCCCATCTGTCAACAAATGAGCTGTCTTAATTTTGTTTTTGAATTGCGGCCAACTACACTGTATTAGTTACTTTTCTTATTGCTGTGACCAAATGGCTGACCAGAAGCAACTTGAGTTTTGTCTTGACTCATAGTTTGAGGTTACAGTCTAACATGGTGGGGAAGGCATGGTGGCAGGAGTTGTGACCACTGTTAGGAAGGGAGAGCACCAGAAGTGATAACAGGCTACAGTACCTCAAGTCCACCTTTTCCAGTAAGGCTCCACCTCCTAATGGTTCCACAGCCTTCCCAAACAGCAACATCATGGACCTGTGGGAAACATTTCACATTTAAACCACGACATAATACATGACAGAATACACAGCCATTTTAACCATTTATGTGCACAGTCCAGTGACATTAAGTATGTCCCCAGAATTGCTTCCCAGCTCTAAGACCAAGTGTAAAAATGCCCTCAGTGTTGTATAACCTTTAACTGCTACCCACCCACAACCCTGCCACTCATGACAGTGAACTGTATGTATCATCACTGGTGACTCCATCTGCTCCATGTGCCTCCTAGGAGGGGACTTGTAGCCCTTGGCTTTTGATTTGCTATGCTTTTATAGTTAACATTTTAGGAATGAACCAAGTCCCCAGGCAGAGGCCCAGGGTTAGTCTTTCATGCTGAATATGAGATCAAGAGCCTCACCTGACATAGAGAGAGAGAGAGGAGCTACTCAGAAGGCCCTTGGGTCTTCCCAATGATGGCTGGAGAGGCCATAGTTCAGGCGTGGTGGCCTTCTTATCGGGTGGTACTTTTGTTCCCATAGGCATTTGGGTCTGTGGAAGCCATTTCTGACCGGATCTGCATCCACACCAATGGCCATGTCAGCGTGGAAGTGTCTGCAGAGGACTTGCTCACCTGCTGTGGTGGCCAGTGTGGGGATGGGTGAGTCTCATATGTCCCTTGGGGACCCTAAGCCCTGCCTACTTGGAGTAAAGTACCTGTGAGGGCTCCCTGAAGAGGGGAAGCCATTATCTTTCCTGAAGCAGAGGGAGATGGGGGGGGGGGGGTCTATAGTAGGCCTTATTGTAGCTGATGCTACAGAAGGGTGGCACCAGGCTGGCCCCACACAGCTGAGTGTGGGGGTAGAGTTCTGCCAGAATATAGTCTCAGAAGATTTTGGTTACATTTCTGATCCTGGTCTGATTTTTGTCCTCCTTTTCCTGCTCTGGGAAATATTATCTGTCATTAAGGATGGTGGGGTCACACTAAACTTGGTCTTTGACTCAGGTGTTTGCCAGTGTTGTCTGACCCTGGGTCTATAGCAGTGGTTCAGGTTAGAGCACTGCGGGCATCATCCCACACTTGAAGTGTCATCCCACAATGAAGATCACTGCATTGATGGGTTCTCCTGAGGACAGCCCCCTCCCATCTAGAGGGGCATGCTTTAAGACTCCCCTCTAAATGTCTGAAGCCCTGTATTTGTTGCATGTTCCGCTCCCAGCCCTGTTTCCGTCTTGACCCAATATGCGTTGCTCACTGTGGCCACAGCTCTTGGATTTTGAGGTATTGCAGCAAAACTCCCATGAATCCTTCTGTCTTAACACTTAAAGGGATAGAACATTCATTCTTACTATAGATCTTATCAACCTCAATAAAACATGTCATTAAGTTCAGAACTTGCACCTTTTCATACAAAAGAAGCACTTTGAGCTTCTCTTTGGCATGTATGAGTTGCCAGCATCACCACTCTTGTGCTCTGGGGACCTTATTAAGTAAGAGGAGGTGCTGGGGAGATGGCTTAGCAGTTAAAGGCTCTGGTATGCACAGCCTGCAGGCTCAAGTTCAATTCCCCACTACCCACATAAAACCAGATGCACATGCATCTGGAGTTCATATGCAGTGACTGGCATGCCCCTGCTCTATATCTGTCTCGTATAAAATCTTTAAAAAGAGTAAGATGAAGGATACTTGGCTGTTGATCTGCCACTAGTATAGAAGGAAAGTCCTTCTGTCCTGGAGTGTCCTGGCAGACAGAGCTGGAGCTCAGATGAATCCCTGAACCAGTGACCCTGATGGGAGGATGAACTGAGATATTCGGCTCTGAGAGGACTTGCGGGCCCAGGAATGACCTGGATACTCGCTCCAGGCAGTGATGTGGGAGCAACTGGAACTTGTGGCGATAAACTTAGGAGCAGCTCTTTTTCAGGTGTAATGGTGGCTATCCCTCTGGAGCCTGGAACTTCTGGACGAAAAAAGGCCTGGTTTCTGGTGGACTCTACAACTCCCACATAGGTAAGTGTGCACCACCCCAGTCTCCCAGGTGGATTTCATAGGTAGTGAGTCATCATGGCGTCCTTTTCCTTTGTAAGATGAGAACAGAGGCAGAACTAGAGGACAGTTAGCCTGCCCTCTGAGGTAAAAGCATCGCTAGCAGGTTTTAGACACAGGCTGGCCACATGGCAGCTCTGCCCAGTGACAAGGAGCTTGAGATGGGGCCTGCACACTGACCCCATCTTGTCTCTACCCCTCAGGATGTAGACCCTACACCATCCCTCCATGTGAGCACCATGTCAACGGCACCCGGCCCCAGTGCACGGGGGAGGGTGATACTCCCAGGTGCAGCAAGAGCTGTGAGCCCGGCTACTCCCCATCCTACAAAGAAGACAAGCACTACGGTAAGATGGGGCTTCCTTGCTGGGAATCAGCTTCAGAGAGGAAGAGCCCAGAGCCATTGAATCTTATAGACCAGGAGCTACAGGAAGGAAGGGAGGGGTAGTTCCTATCTGTCTCACCAGAGGGAGCCACTCTCTTCCTAGTTCTGCCTGTTCCACCCTCCCTCCTACTTCAGTCTTTCTGAGCTGCTGAGAATATTTTGTAAAGGGGTTAGAACCTAGGACCTCTTACTCCCTGTGTGCTCTGCTCAGCCCCCAAGCCTAATTCACTCCTTCCTGAGAGAAGCCTTCATTGGCCTCTCCTGAAGGGCTGGAGAGGGAGGCAGGGCCACCCTCATCTCTTTTGGTATGTTCTTTCTCCAGGGTACAGTTCCTACAGCGTGTCTAACAATGAGAAGGAGATCATGGCAGAGATCTACAAAAATGGCCCAGTGGAGGGTGCCTTCACTGTGTTTTCAGACTTTCTGACATACAAATCAGGTATGTCTTTTTACCCTGGATGGATACCCAGGGTTGGGAGGAGGTCACAGCTCAAGAGCCCAAGTGTATCCAAATGAGCCAGCAGGACTCACAAGGAGGAAGGCAGGGCTCTTAGGGAGGGTCTTTTCTGGACATATGGCTAACGTGTAGTTCTGGTGGTCTCAGGATCACAGCTTCCCCCGACCTGCTCCCTGGCTTCCTTCATGGGGAATTGAGAGTCCAATTCATTCCTCATTGTCATTATATCTGACACCCAAGGGATGAATGGAGTGCCCTGCTCAGTCTCACGGATACCCAGGCAGGTTTTGAACTTGAGATCCCCTCACTTAGCTTCTCTAGTAGCTGGGGTCATACGCATACGCCGCACACACTGCTCAGTGGTGATTCTTCATGCCGATTCCACCCATATTACTCAGAGATATGATCAGAAGGCCTGGTTAATCTGAGCACCTCAGACAGTGTCTTCCTCACAGCCATGTGTGGCTGCCACTCCTATCAGCTCTTCTTCCCCTCTACTCTGTCCCACAGGAGCAGCCATGCAAACCTTTTGATAAATGAATGTCTACATAGTAGTGTTAAATAGATAATTGGTCATGGAACATTGAAGGTGTTTCATGAATTAACATTTTTTTAGACCTTTTTTTGAAAGCCAACCAACAAATATTTTTGTGGGAGTCCATCTTAATATTCCATCCTTGAATGTGTTGGGCTTTCAAATATATATATTTACAATCTGGTGTGTTGGCACCTACCTGTAATCCCAACTCAGAGAGCTGAAATAGGATTGAGTTTGAAGCCAGTGTGGACTTCATATAGAGATCCTGTCTCAAACACACACGTATGCGCATGTACACACACAGATAGCTCATATACATGTTCACATTCATATGTATGTATGTATATATGTATAGACACTCTCCCTATTCTGGTACCCTCAATCCTTCGGATGGAACAGTGGTGCTTTAGGAACTCGGGATCAAATCAAGGGCCTTCCTTGTACATGTTGGGCCTTTGCTCAATCAGAGTTCCACCCAGACTTCCTCGTAGGGCATCTGGTCCCTGTGGAGCTTGTTTCTCTGGATGGGGTGGCTAGCGGCTGTAGGGAGTTGTGGGAGGAGGGAGTGGCCTGCAGCTGGACAGACCTTCTTTCCCATCCTCAGGCGTGTACAAGCACGAGGCTGGAGACATGATGGGCGGCCATGCCATCCGCATCCTGGGGTGGGGAGTTGAGAATGACACCCCCTATTGGCTGGTAGCCAACTCCTGGAACACTGACTGGGGTGACAATGGTGAGTGGCAGTTACCTTCCTGCTAAGAGTAGGGGGCTAAGGGTAGAGTCCACCTCAGATTCTGCTCCACCATGGCCAGCTCCAAGCCCAAGGTCTAACTAAGGCTTGGCCATGGCCATCTTTCCCTTTGCGTAAGCACTATCCAAGCTGCTCCAGGGTGGTTCTCACCAGCAAATGGCCTCACATAGCCATCACATTGTTCCCATTGCACCAGGGGTAGTGCTTTGAAGGGGGTGGTGAGAAAAGTACCTCCTGCCTAGAGCCTTGGTTGGCTCATGGAAACTGCTGGATCTTGGTCTGACGAGAGTCAACCCAAGGCACCCTCCTATAAATGTCAGTGCTTGGGAGGCCAACACAGGAGGATGGAGAAATGTTGACAGCCTGAACTACGGAGTGAAATGATGTCTCAGAGAAAACCACTACCACACCAAGCCCGGGGCCTGCTTTCAAGCACCTTATCTTTCTTTCCCAGGCTTCTTTAAAATCCTCAGAGGAGAGGACCACTGTGGAATCGAATCAGAAATCGTGGCTGGAATCCCACGCACCGACCAGTACTGGGGCAGGTTCTAGTCTGCTGTGGCCTGACTGGCCAGTCCTGGAGGAGTTTTTCCCTAAATGTAGCCAGCAGGGCTGGGAGTGAGGCAGGGCAGGGAAATCTTTGATTCTTCTGAGTTCACGTAAGATGCAAGACGTTTTTAATGAGACTTAAATGACCTCCAGGCCAAACTGCCTGACAGAGCCATCTTCCGAGGAAACTATCTTTTCCTGGCACACTCCCAGCTTGTTCCATGGACAGTGGCCATACTGAGACAAGATCCTTCCCCTTGATTAGTGCTCTTTGTATAGCCTGCTGCTCAGGCTCTGGCTGCCACCCTCCTACACCCATCCCTGGATCTCCAGAGCAAGACAAACCCAAGGGCTTGGGCTAAAGGTTTTCCAGAGAATAGAGCATGGAGTTCCAAATGAGGACAGATGCCCACCCATCAGCAACCCTAAACAAGTAGCTTCCTAGGTGTGTGACAGGTTCCAACCAGAGAACATGTACAGCCCTCTGGAGAAAGCCACCTGATCCCAGGGTAGGGTGCCTGTGCCCATCGCCCTTGGCAATTAATGTTGCAAGCCCTCTCTGGTTGTGTCCTTGGCTAATTTTTTTAATAGGAATTTTATTTTTTGTGCACCTCAGCTGATCATGCAAACAAAGGAGCCCAGTAGTTGGAAGAGTTGTACTAAGTATTAGACTTGAAGATTGCCTCCCAATGATATGGCTGAAAACAAACTAAGCAGTCCTGATTTGCTGGCTGACTTACTGACCTCATCCACTACAGTGAAGCTAGTTGGGGAGAAATCAGCTTTACTGTCACTGCTTCATCCCATCAATCTAACAAGGAATGACTGTGCCAATAAAATGTTTCTCCTCCAGGTTGGAGTTTGTGTTCTGATGGTGTCCCTGGGACTGTGCCAAGCACAGGCTCTGGGACAGTATCCCCAGGGCGGTATCAAGTCAAGGGCTCTGGGACAGTACATCCGTGGAGCTCTTGCAGCCTTGTGCTAACCTTTCTCTGAATCCATCCCCCAAACTCTGCCCAAGCCTTGAAGAGCTTCTTCCTGCTTAGAGAGAGATGGGTGGAGTCTTATCAACCACAGCCAGCAGAAGCCTGTGTTAAGGTTTCTGCAAAAAAAAAAAAGGCAGACATGCCAGGTCTGGCTGCTGTGGTAGGAGAATCACCCCCTCCTACAGAAGCAGCCTAGCCTGGGGCTACAAAGTTCCATGTCAGCCTGGGCTAGAGAGAGACCCTGCCTTAAAAACACATACAAAGGCAGGCATGGTGTCATCTAGACCATTTTTCCCTGGGGTAGAGCCAGAGTCTTCATACAGTGCTTTTAAGTTCAGTCACTGGATTACATAGCTAATCAAGAGCTAGTCCCTTACATTGTTAAGAAACAGGGCTGAAAAAAGACTTACTCAGTGGGTGAAGTGCTTACCTGGCCAGCATGAGGACTTGAATTCAATCCTCAGTACCAAGGCAAAAAAAAAAAAAAAAAAAAAAAAATCCCAGAACTGGAGAGGCCGAGACGGGAGGATGCCTGAGCTTGCTACTGAGGCTAGCCTTATTGGTGAGCTTCACGTCGAGAGACCCTGCATTCTAAGGTAGATGGTATCCTGAGGACAGCACCAAAAAACGGCCTCTGGGACCTAACTTGGCTACTAGGCTTGATCCTTAATACAGCAATAATGAACAGACACTGGTTTAAGAAGTTTGTGATGCTTCTATTTCCCTGTTACTCTTGCAACTTCAAGTATATCATAAACTCTGAATTCTGACATAGCCTGCCTGTTCCTCAAGTGAGTCAAATGACCCACTCCATATTCTCTCCTACTTTACAATCCCAGAACCAATGGAGATGGGCTAAGTTGGGACATCCTTACGCTTGCTGAAGGAGGCTGCGAGAAAAACTTGCCTGGTGATGTGTACAGCTGGGGATGGCTCTCTGCTTTAGTAAGCTGCAAGTTACCCCATGGACCACCTGTGCCCATCAGTTGTGTTTCTTGGGGTCTGTCCCTGCATGAAGACAGATGATGGAAAGCATGTCCCCATGAAAGGCGTTCTGGGGGTACTTGCTTAGTGTATGTAAGGCTCTGGGTGTAAGCCCAGCACCATACAAAAATGGGGAGCAAGAGGCAGATGAGCCAAATGTAGCCAATAACGATATGGACTGCAACTAAATTCTAAGTTCAGATAAGTGATTATTTGGGTACACACAATATAACTTTCTGAAATTCAATCTGTCTACCAACCCTCAAGATAGCTAAAAAACAATTGTGGCTTCTCTTTCCCTCTCTTGTGGGTAGCCCAGGCTAGTTATGAGAGATCAGAGGATGATTTTGAATTTTTTATCTTCCTGCCCTCACTGGGATTAGAGGAGCATACAGCACTAGCCATAATCAATCTCTTCAGAGCTTTGTAGAGGATGAGTGTGTGACCCTTGTGCATCAGTGAGAACGGAAACCAGAGCTGTGGATGTGGATGGGACCAGGTCACCTGAGCCACAGCACAGGGAATGTGTCACAGGAGAGCACCAGCTTTCAGGCCCTTCAGATAAGGCTCTTCCCACCAGGGATACAAGTCTTATGCAAGATTTGAAAGAATGGAATCTTCTATTTCACACACAAATTTAAAGCAACCTATTTGGAAATTCCAGTCGTCTTCCCCTCTCCCCCTTTTTTTTCTTAGGCAGGGGCTCATATAGCTTAGGATGACCTTGAATTTCTTGTCCTTTTGCCTTCACCTACCAAGTGCTGGGATTACAAACATGTACCACCAGTGCCCACCTGGGTTCTGTGGTAGATTGAACCCAGGGCCTTGTGCATGCTAAATGAACGCGCTACTAACAGCTAGATCCCCAGCTGAGTCTGCCCTAGAGCAGCTGTACTTCATGTGTCCTTACTATGACTGGCCTCAACATTACATTTGTCCAAGGCTAGACCTCAGATGAACCAAACTGTCTCCAGTAATCAAGATCTGTGATTGTGTAGAGCACTGCACATCCAACATGCCTGCTTGGTGGGGGCATGGACAACCCCTCAACGACTGAAGAGATTACATGCCCCATCTACTGCAGCAATATCCACAAGGGTTGAGATCCACTAGGGGTTCATATGTGAGAAGCTTGGTCTCAGCATGGCAGTGAAGCAGTGGAATGGGAAGTAACTAGGTGACAAAGCCACAGTCCCCAGAAGCTACTGATGCTGGTCTTCCAGAGTTCTCCTGAAACCGAGTTCTGAGGAAAAGAGCAAGTCTGGCTGGACATGGTAACTCACACCTATAATTCCAACCCTCAGGAGCCTGAGGCAGGAGAATTGCTGAAAGGCGATCCCTTTCTTCCCATCTGTCTCTCCATGCATTCTCCTGCATGGGTCCCATCACAGGGGCACTACCTTCTGTGACGCCCTCTACAAGCTGAACCATGGAGCTGTTTCAGCTTGGATTTTCAACTTCCAAAACTGTAAGCTTGACCTCTTTTCTTTGAAAGTACCTACTTGGGCATTTTGTTATGTTACAATAGGAAAGAGACTAACACATTTACCTAGAGGCCCTACACTAATGCAGGTAATATGGATTCCTAGGCACACACCTAGTAGGGGCCAGGATCTTCCCATGGTGAGAGTATCACAGGCACCAGCAATGTTGGAGTTACGAAACCAAGGTAGGGACCATTCTCAGCCAGTCACCTAGAAACATCTTCCGGCTTTGAGACTTAAGCATATAAAATTAAGAAAAACTACAAGGAAAGCAGAGGAGGCTAGCAGAGCAAATACAGGTGGCCAACTGTTGCAGTTTGATGTAAAATGCCCCCACAGGCTCATGTGTCCTCAGCTGGTGGAACTCTTAGGGAAGGTTGTAGGACCTTTAGGAGGTAGAGCCTTGCTGGAGGAATTGAGTGGGGGTGGGCCTTGAGGCCTTACTTCCTATTTGTCCTCTGCATCTCCCACTCTTGCTGCTGTGTCTTCCTTGCCATGATGGCAAGCGTCCCTTGAACTCCAAGTCTCATCTCCAGCCCTTACACTTTTTCTACAATCCTCTCAAAATCTCTAGCCTTATTGGAGGCCTTCCTTTCAACACAGGCCAGAAGCAATGCTGTTCTCTGAAAGCTCAGATCCCACCCGTGAGGAAATACTATTTCACTCCAGCCTCTGTGGGCAGAAGACACGCCTGCATTCTTAACAAGCATGGCCATCTTCCCAAGAGCTATGAGCATTCACATTCACAGCAGCACAGTGAAAGGAACTGATGAGAAAAAACAGGAAGCAGACAGAAGGAAAACTCCCTTCATTTTCTATTATGATTGGTATTCAAAGGCTGCTTCAAATTAAATACAATGTCTCTGTAGCCAGGATTCACTAAGATCGTGAGACCATCTGTGTGTGGCCATTTCGCCTAAGGTGCAAGGGTGAGCAGGCTCCCTATATCCACAAGAAGCACAAGGACCATGACCCAAGTACCAAGCTGCTGAGGGTGAGGCGTCCACTCCTTTCCATGTCATGTTCTCAACTGCATGGCACAGTTCCAAAGGTCCAACACACAGTTTTCTTGAGGAATTAAAGTAGGAGAAAAAGGAAGTCAATTTCCATCCTCAAGCAAAAAAGGAAGCCCACTTCTTGAGAACTTCAGCTTCCAGACATTTTCAAATCAATGTTCTCCTGTCAGGACAGTCTTCTGTGACCTGTGACAGGGTGCTTAGGTACTGCCAGCTCAGGGCAGCCAAGAGCATGACAAATGGCAGATAAATAGGGGAGTAGTAGTTTCGAGAGATCAGCTGACAGCTGGGAAGACTCTGTGTCCTGATTTGGGAGATGATTTCCCTGGTTTTGCTACAAGAAGGGTCCGAGTCAGGGATTCTATTATAGATCTGGAAAAGAAAGAGGAAACGCTTGTTAGTGTGATGCCGTGAGTACCAGGTGCCTTATGAACATCTTCCATGGTGACAACAGGTAGGTGTTGATGCCCATCTCAGGCTTAGAGATCATGACAGTAACCTGCCAAAGTCACTCTGCTGCTGAGGCCGGAGTGTTCACTAGGCCTTTCCCACTAAGCAAGAGGAGGCATGCTCACACTGTACCCAGGAGCAGCCACAGAGCCACACTGATCTTCACACTGATCACTGGCTGGCAGTTCTGTTAGGCTGACTACAGGAACATGGAAGGATGAGCAAATGCAGCTTCATCCTACAGTCGTAGCTGGACCTTTTCACCTGCCCCTGCATGAGCCTCCCACACATCTGCAGAATCCAGCCCTCCCTCCACAACCCTCCATCACAGTCCAAAGTCACACCTTTGGTGAGTTGCATTTGCACTATTCCAGGCTCCAAACAGTCCCTGCCCCAATCCACTCATCTGTTTACATGGTAACCAAAGATCTGACACTAACCCCAGGGGCTCCCTCTTACCAGGCTACCTGAGCTCCTTGTGAGCCACGCCCCTCTCCAGATACACAGTCCACCATGTGCCTCCCTCATCACACATGACACCACTATACACTATGCTCCTTTCTCCTCTCCGGTCGTGCCCCCTGGAATGCTTCCCCACATCCCATCACCTCAATAGGCTCCTGGACTAGCTCCAATCTGTCTTCTAGGACTTCTGGGCTGTGCCAAGAGCTTCTTCAGCACAAACTCTGACCTTGACTATACTTGTCACATTCACCATAATTCACATAATTCACTGAGCCTCACACAACAGGCCATCAAATACTGAGCCACCAGAAGTTGCTGAGCTCAACACTAAAATAGACAACACATCCACCAAGGTTCAGAAACATTGTAGAAGACGGAGTGGTAAGATTTTAAGAGCCACAGGGTGGGAAGGAGTATCCAGAGGCACCCCCCCAACACACACACAAAATGACTACTGCATTCATAACCCATAACCACATGGTGAGTGCCAGAAGCCCCACTGAGGAGGGCCCTGTGTGGGATGGGGGCAGAGAGGAGAGTAATAGGACCAACACTCAGGTGGCAGGTTAGGAGGACTGCATACGCATGTATGCCTGCATTTGTGTATGGGTGTGCCAGGGTCTCCAGATTCATGTACCACTTTGCACCTGGCTTTATGTGGGTACTGGGGAATTGAAGCCAAGCCAGCAGGCTTTGCAAGCAAGCACCTTTAACCACTAAGCCTTCTCCTCAGCCCTGACACTAAATTTTATTTGTGTGTGTGTGTGTGTGAAGTGCGGAGGTGCTTTGCACGCACATGTGGAAGCCAGAAGAGAACTCTGGGTACCCTTTTCTATTGCTCAACAGTGTATTTTCTTGAGACAGAATCTCTTCCTCAATCCAGAACTGCTGTCAGGGAGGCCCTGCAATTTTATGGTGTCTTCTTACTGCAGACTGGGGCTCCAGCCTTGCAACACCATGCCCAGATTTTTTTACAAGGGTTCTGAAGACTCATGTGGCAGCAGCTGACACGTGAGGTCCTCATGCTGAAGTGGCACGTACTCAACTTGCTTGAGTCATCTCCCCAGGCCTGGTCTGTTTGTTTCTTTCTTTCTTAATATACAAACATTTCTTTCTGACTTTTTTTAAGACAAGGTGTTGACATATTGCCTAGGCTGGCCTTGAACTCATCATGCCCCTCTCTCGGCCACTGTGGGCTAGGATTACATACATACAACACTACACTTAGCTTCAAAATCATTTGAGGTGATAAAATTCTTCTAATAGCAGACCCCTTTTGTTGATTTATTTGCCAGCAGAAAGAGTGCTAGCAAGATGGCTCAGAGGTAAAGGTGCTGGCTTGAAAAAGCCTGATGGCCTGAATTTGATTTCTTGGTCCTCACATAAAGCCAGATACACAAAGTGGCACATGAATCTGGAGTTGACTTGCAGTGGTAGGAGGCCCTGGTGTGCACCCCCCACCGTGTAAAAATAAAAATATTTTTTAAAAAAGAAACTCCAGATGCATGCTCCACTTTGTGTATCTGGCTGTATGTAGATACTGGGGAATTGAACCCAGGCTAGCAGGTTATGAAAACATGTACTTTAAATGCCAGCCAGCCCTGTAGTAGTCAGTCCAAATCTATCATTTCACATCCATAAGCTGGGGTGGACACTTTCAGAGTTTTGCTGTGCCCTTGTAGAGAAGCACAGGCCTGATCTCCTCCTCTTCCCTCCCTACCTCTGGATGCATCAGAGCTTTACTTGACACAGGCTTCCACCAATACCTGTATTGATGAGCTGCCTTGACTTGGGCCAAATAATCGGACAGTCAGCCATGGGCTGGGACCTCCAAACTGGAGCCAAAAGAAATCCCTTCTCTTTGCCAGTCAATGAGCTCAGAGAGTTCAATGCATTTTGGGGTTACTTCTATTGAATAAAATCTCCAATTGCTGGGTAAGAGGGCGATGCACCTCAGTTTTCAACAGGTATGAAAGCACATAGAACAGGCCAGACATGGGGACTGCTTGCATGTAGGGCTAGAGGCAGACATTGAACAAGAGACGAGTGTCACTGAAGCCTGGAGACCAAGAAGCTTCAAGGACAGAGAAGAACCACCAGGTCAAGTGACACAAGAGGTCCAAGAAGATTTCAAATAGGTTTCCAGGTCATCAAAAAAAATTTCTTTTCCCATCTTTCCTGGGTAGTATATAGCAAGACCTAGTCTGTACAATTAAAGGAGGCTCCCTTAGCCGTACCCAGAGCAGCACTAGGAGGTAAAGCAGAATGCTTGCAGAGCCTGAAAAGTTGGCTCTTGTCTAGAAATTCAACTTTGGCAGAGTGGGAATGGAAGTCACTGGCTATGGGCCCACACATCCCAAAATAGCAGGATGAGCTCCCCAGCTGAGCTGGCATGCTGGTGTGCTCCTAAATAAGTGGTGTCCATGCACCTGCCAAAGAGGGTGTGGCCATTCACATGTCTCCTGTGAGCACTAGAGGGCCTCTGGGAAACCTCTAGGCTTGCATTCTCCTGCAAGCATAGAGCCTGGACAAAGAGACATATCCTCCCTTCCTTACCACGGGGACAGACTGACCATGTCACTGACCATGTGAGGAGAAACACTTGCTGGCAGCTGGACACCAGTGGAAGTCAGCCTACCTGTGGACTTCACACAAGTCTTCAATGAAAACATCATGGGCAAAATTTCCTTAATGCTGGCATGACAGCCACCATCAGCATTTACAGCTAAGCTCCACAAACTGCCAGACATGTCTCTGCACCAAACAAGCTTAAGTGTTAGCAAACAAAGTCACTAATGCCCTAGGCTGGAGGTCAGCCGACTTTCTCTTAAAGGGCTCAACAATATTTTTCTCTATCTGGGCTACTGTTGTAGGCACTCAACTCTGACCTGAAATTGCAAAATCACCACAGATGACAAGTAAACAAATGGGCATGGCTAGATTCCAACACAAACATACTTACAAGCACAGGAAGGTTAGTCTGTTACTGTCTGCCTGCCTTTGCCCTCATTCAAACTCTATATCACAAGTAGGACTGAATTCAACTAGCTAAGGAAATCACAAATAAAATAGGAACGTTAAGTGTTTTTCCAGGGGACTGGGGAAATGGCTTAGCAGGTAATATGACTTGCTGCGCGAGTATGAGGGCCCAGCTATCATGTAAAAAGCTGGGCATGATCAGGCATGCCTGAAGCCCCAGTCCTCTGGAGAGGAAAGAAATCACTGGAGCTCACAGGTTAGTCTGATCAGAAATGGCAGCTCGAGGCTGAGTGAGAGACTCTGTCTCAATGAAACAAGCGAAGCGATAAAGGAGGTTACTGCATACTGACATTTTCCTCTAGCCTCACACACACACACACACACACACGGGACATTCACATCTGCACATGCATACCATCCCACACCTCACATCATACACACACACAGTGATTTTCTAAAATGTGTGATGGA
This sequence comes from Zapus hudsonius, assembly GCA_004024765.1. Taxonomy (NCBI): domain Eukaryota; kingdom Metazoa; phylum Chordata; class Mammalia; order Rodentia; family Dipodidae; genus Zapus; species Zapus hudsonius. Next base: position 36,411 of record PVHP010002979.1, on the reverse strand, counting down.
TCCTGCCTATAATCCCAATACTTGGGAGGCCAAAGCAGGAGTACAGTGGATTCCAGGCCAACCAGATCTACAAAAAACAAACATCAAACAGGAATCAAAATGCAAAACCAAGTCATCTATGAGGCACACTGACATAAAATGTTTCTAATTTATAGGAAAATGACAGAACTGTGCCAAACACAGGACAGTTCCTTGAAAAAGGGTGACTGGAGCCTTGGAATCCACTTAACATTACAGGCTCTGAAGTCAGACAGATGTGGTCTCAATTATGGATCTAGCCATGAGGTTGGGGCCTCAGTTCCCATCTATTTGGTGGCTCCACACAGCAAGCCAAAGTGCTGGCCGTATGAACTAAAAAATCAATTGTAGCAGCTTTTTGGTTAACGGCTGACCACATTCACGGAATTACTAAAACAAGTTTTGTATTTTTATTTATTAATTTAACTTGTAAAGATTTGGTATTCTCTTAGACCCTTGACAGGGGCTTCTGACAGAAATGCTGATGTCTACAATCTGTTAGGTAGAAAGCAGGGAGGAAATCCAAGGAAAATACTCTGTGCACAGCAGTAATGAGAGGAAATAACAGACTATTTACGGAAAACACTGTTAACTAACCATGCTATAAAGGGATACTAGAGGAGGGGAAGGACACAGGAGGATCAGGAGTTCAGACCAGTCTGCGACACATGAGTCCCTGTCTCAACAAAACCAAAATACACTCACACATACCTTTGATGGTGGGTTTCTCGGTGGAACACTCAGGCTAAGGAGGGATGGTTTCTGTCTTTAATAAGGTCCCTTAATGACCATAGCATTACCTTAGGCCTAGACTTAACCAATGCCAATAGCACCAGGTGTGGCAAGGACATACCCAAAACACTGCCCAGTGCTTCCTGGGGGAGAGAACACATCATCTCCAGCTGAGAGCCAAGGCTCTTGGGCCTGGAGGTGAGAGAGGCCCACTTTCCCAGCTAATGCTATACTCAGTCACACATTGCCCCTTGTAGGTCCTGGCATGGCTTCAGGAGGTATGTTTGGCTTTAGGATTGTTCTGGCATTTGAAATGAGATTTACAGAGAAAATTTTGAACTGACTGCAACTCCATGGTCTTCCTTTGTTTGCAAATAGTTGAAGCTCATGAGGTAACGGAACCCAGTGTCAGGACATGAGGATCAGAGTGGTAAGCACACAGCCACACCATACATTAGCTTACGAAGAACTCCACTTCACACTCCTCACCAGAGAAACAAGCTCAGCTGCAACAACTCTTCGCAGGGACTCCAGCATCTGGCCATGGTTCCTTACCTCCTGTCATTAGAGTCCTACAAGGCTCTTAACCATGCGCACAGTTTTTATGCATGTATGTTTCCTAATAAGGGACACCACTCCTGTTGCAGCCTAGAACACTGAGTTGTTAGGATCACTTAATATTCAAACACATTATTTAAATTAAGAAAAGTTACAAATTATCCAGGTAGTTACATAAAACCACATAATTAAACTAATAGTATGACTGACAAAACCCACCTCTTCCACATACTGCAACAGTATGGCTTTGACAGCTGGCATATTCGTGGCATTCATCATCAGGGTAACCGCTTGCCCTTTCCGAATCTTCACCACTCCTTTGAACACTTGCTGATTATTGTAACAGGCAGCTAAAGTAGCAATGGCCATTACCTAGACAACAAGGGAGTTGGAAACAAATTCGGCTCATTTCATGGAAGAGAAGGAAGACCTGTAGAGCACACAACTGCCAAAGAGTAAACTATGACTAACGTCAGTCAAGACCTCCCTCCCCACTCCTCCCTTTCTCAGCTAAATCAATGCCCTACACACACACATTCTCTCTCTCTTCCCTTTCTCAACTAAAGAGTCACTTAAGACCTGGCCATATACACACTTCTCCCATTCTCAACTACAAAAACAATGCCCAGAAGTCAGTTAAGACCTGTCTCCTCACTCCTCCCTTTCTTATTTAGCCACAAAAATTTCAGTTTATTTTAAAACAAGTAAATCCAACCTTTTCTATACTAATGCATTATATTATCAGAACTAAAATATATTTCAAAAAAATATCTGGAATTTTCCATTTTGTTTTTCCTATAAAAATTCAATTAACTAAAAATAATACAAGATGAAAACAACAGAAGGCTTAGGAGATGATGGTGTCCTGTGTTCAAAGGGGAATTATTTCTAGGACAACTGACAACCTAAGGCAGTATGGGATTTTAGTTCGGAGCACCATTCAAAGCTGATCATCACAGCAAGATGAAACCATGGGACTGAAGAGATGGCTTGTCAGTTAAAGGCACTTGTTTGAAAAGCCTTAAGGCCTGGGTTTGATTCCCCAGTACCCATTTAAAGCCAGAAACACAAGGTAGCACATGCATCTGGAATTCATTTGCAGAGGCTAAAGGCCCTGGTGCATTCGTTCTTATTCTCATTCCTCCCTCCCTCCCTCTCTGGCTACTTGCAAATAATTAAATAACTTATTTTTTTCAAGGCAGGATCTCACTCTAGCCAAGGCTGACCTGGAATTCACTATGTAGTCTCAGGGTGGTCTCAAACTCATGTCGATCCTCCTACCTCTGCCTCCCAATGCTGGGATAACATTAGTTTTTTTAAAAAAAAAAGCTTCCAAATCAGTTAAATCCTCCAACTTTTGTCACTCACTTGAATAATTAACTGAATAATTATAAAGTAAATTAACAAGTGTAAGGTTCTAGCAAATGGAGAGGCTGAATCTAGGATCAGGTTTTGCTATCCTGTGTCTAGGAAGATAGAAATGATTAGAACTTTCAATTAATTAACAGCCTCATCCCAGTTTTAACCAGCCTCCTCCTCATCTAGACGAAGGCCCTATATTTAAATGGAAGCATAAGGATCTAGCTTAGGACAGTTGATGAAAAAAGGGAAAGATTTTGGAAGGTAGCAGACTTAACCTTGAACTTGAATGTGGTGCAAAGAGCATGTTGTGAATCACTGCCTACTCCTGAGCAAAAGAAAATGTCATTCACTTTCTTAAGGAACCCTGACTACAGTGGAGCAGAACAATCAGTACTCAGTCACCCCTACCAGCAACCCAATTCAGCAGTAGATGTCCCCTCAATACCTGTGGAATAGCACAGAAGTTAAAGATACTTTGGTTCCGGAGCCTTGACAGGTAGGTGATGACATCAGGGATGTGCTGCAGGCTGTTGGTTATAAGTTCATTTAAGCACTGCACGGCCACGTCAATATTCTCTGGCTTAGCAAAATCTCCCAGCTTCTTAACATATCTGCCCCAGACCTGGCCAGGTAAGATTACACAAGTCAATAGATCTGCAGGAGAACTTCCATACATAAGAGATTTCCATGGGACCTAGGGTGTGGCTCAGTGGTAGAGTATGTGCTCAGCCATGTATGAAGCCTGGGTTCCACCCCGAGCACCAAAATAACAAAAAGCATTTCTGTGGATGACTGCGTCACAGAATAAAATCTCTTTGCTGATGATTTAACCAAGATCAAGGCTGTTGAAGCTTCATGCAACAGCTATCTGTGACTACCAGTATTGGTCCAATCAAATGGGAGGTGTCCTTATAATTAATGTAGCCTGTCATAAGCAGTACTTTTCTGACCCCAGACTATAGAGGTCATGTGCTAGTCAGGAGGGTGTGAGCCTCTGTGAGAAGCCACACCTACGTGCAAATCAGCTGCCACAGTACTGCAAGCAAAGCATTCAAGATCCTCAAGATGGCCAGGCCAGGCCAGGGAGATGGCCCAGGGGATACTGTGCTTGCTATGTAAGTGTGGGTACCTGAGTTCACATCCCTAGGCCCCACCTAAAAGCCAGAAGCTGTAGTGGGCTTCTGTAGTCCAGGCATGCCCACCATAGGATTGGAGGTGGAAACAGGAAAATTTCCCAGAAGCTCGAAGACCACCTAACCTGGGAAAAGCAGTAAAGAGACCCTGACCCAGAAAGAGGTGGAAGACAGGAACGCGCACCTGAAAGTTGTCCTCTGGACTCCACACATACCCGTACACACACACACACGAGCTAGCCAGGTCTTAAAATAATTAATGACTAGTCCCACACCTCAGACTCTGATAAGAACACTGCTGAACACAGGATGGGGAACCAGCAGCTGCATGCAGCAGGACAACCGCCTCCTTGGGTCTCAGGAACCTCAACATTAATAACATCCTCAATTTCAATGGTGTGATGCGTTTGGTAATTTGTTATTTGTTTTTGAGACAGGACCTCACTAGGTAGCCTCAACCTCTCAATCCTCTAGCCCTAGCCTCCTGAGTGCTGGGATTATTATAGGCACGTGCCACCACACCTGGATAATGTTTTTCCTTTCTTTTCTTTTTAAATTTATGATATTTTACATTTAGGGACAGAGGGAGGGAAGGAGGGAAGGAAGGAAGGAGCGAGCTGGATGATTTTTTACTACTACTTAGAGGTTTATCTGAAGCTAGCAAATACTTTCCTTGATTGATAAAGCTTCCCAAAGATAACACTTCACATTACTTTATATATTCCTCAAAATAAACGAGTCTACCTGAAAGGACTAGGATATTCGATTAAAAATCAAATTTTATCTGTTCTTAATTTGTAACAAACTTCTTGCGGGAATCGATCCCATGTGTTGAGTAGCCCTCATTTGGGTTTAAATGTTATATGATGTAGACCTCTGGCTACAGGTACACATTCAGGAAAGAGCTCAAGAGCCAAGCCCTTGCTAAGAACCTGGTGTTAAGTGAGTGCCCCTGGTATCTGGCACTTGGAGGAAGTCTGCTCAAAGATAGGTGCCAAAGCCACTTACACACACAGTCTGAATCCCTGCACCCAGCCAATCAGGAAGCAAACGAAACCCTAAACTCTTCCCTACCTTCTGTAACAGTGCATTGCCTAAGGTAGTATGACTTGTTTCTGTCACTTATAACCCCAAGGTTTAGCAATTCATTTTCAGACAGTGAAATTGTTTTGCCCTCTTTTGGGGTTTTTTTGTTTTGTTTTTCAAGGTAGGGTCTCGCTCTAGTCCAGGCTGACCCAGAATTCACTATGTAGTCTCAACTCACGGCAATCCACCTCTGCCTCCCGAGTGCGAGAGCTGGGGTTAAAGGCGTGCACCACCACGCCCGGTGGTGTTTTACCTCTTGAGGCCAGAACTCTCTTCCTTCTTGCTGGTCTTCCAGATAATCACGAATGATGTTTGTTTTCTGCAGAAACAGGCCCATGGAGTTAGCTCGCTCTGTGTCCTCACCAACTAAGGGGTCTTCAAATTCGGAAGCTGAGAACAACCGGGAAAGGCCAATTCCCACCAGCCCAGCGACATAGTGACAATACTGAAAAAGATTATTGTTAAAGTACTTGAATAAGAACAGAAATGGGAAGTCTGGGCATCATCAGCTACAAAAGAGCAGATTTAAATGAAATGTTTGAGCTCTCCTTTAGACTGAAACACACAAGTATACACCCATGTACATATAGAGTCCCCTCAGGAGCTAACTATGTTTGTGACATTACTGTAAGCACTGTATTTTCAACCCATAGCAATACTTTGTGAGGGACCTACTATTATTATCTCCATTTCAGATAGGGAAACTGAGGCACATAGAGGCCACTTACCTTGCCAATGATCTGGAAAGTCAGGGGCCATGAAACAAATGAAGGTATTCTTTCTTAATAGTGAGCACTGAACCCAGAGCCTTGCACATGCTAGGCAAGTGCAGTGCCACTGAGCCATATACCCAGTACTCAGCCCCCTTTAATTTTATTAAGATAGGATCTGCCTAACTGGCCTTGAGTGCATCTGTAGACCAAGCAGGCCTCAAGAGTGTAATGTTCTTGCCTCAGCATCCAGAGTAGATGGAATCAGAGGCATGTCACCATGCCTGGCAAAGAATTCGTATGGCTTCACTGGGGCTAGAGAGATGGCTTAGCGGTTAACGTGTTTGCCTGCAAAGCAGAAGGACCCAAGTTCAATTCCCCAGGACCCATGTAAAGCCAGATGCACAAAACAAGGTGGCTCATGTGTCTAGAGTTCACTTGCAGTGGCTGGAGGCCCCGGTGCACCCATTCTCTCTCTCTGCCTCTGTCTCTCATACTCGCACTCAAATAAATAAATAATAAATAGACAGACAAATGTTTAAAAAAAAAAAAAAAAGAAAGAAAGAAAGAAAAAAGAATTGGGCTTTACCAACTTTTCCAAAAAGGGTCTCATTAAGAACTTCAGTAAATATAATGTTTAGTCACTAATGAATCTTTTCCTGAAAGCAATCTGTCAAAGCTCTTCTCCCCAGAAGAGGAGTTCTTGGACAAAGACTCAATATCCTGACAGAGAATGAATGTCTATAAACACTCTGGCGTGCTCATTAACAAAGGCAAAGACTGGGTTGATGGCTCAGTGGTTAAAGGCACTTGCTTGCAAAGCCTGCTGTCCCTGGTTCAATTCTCCAGTACCCATGTAAGTATGCACAATGTGGCACATGCATCTGGAGTTCAGTTACAAGAGGCCTGGCATGCCCATATTCTCTCTCTTTTTTTTTTTTATGGTTTTTTGAGGTAGAGTCTCACTCTAGCTCAGGCTGACCTGAAATTCACTATGTAGTCTCAGGCTGGCCTTAAACTCATAGCGTTCCTCGTACCTCAGCCCCCCAAGTGCTGGGATCAAAAATGTGCATCACCACGCCCAGCTCTGTCTCTTTCTTGGTCTAGCTTTCTCTCTCTCAAATAAATAAATAAAAATATTTAGGAAAAAATATAAAGACAAAGACAAGATAAAGAGTTGTCTCCAAGTAGAGGTAATTCAAGGCCAGAATTCATTAAGGGCACAATGAAATGGCCAGAGAAACCACTTAAAATGTTCTAAGAGTGAAAACCTGGGAAGAATAAAGACTGCCTAAAACAAGGTTAAAAAAAAATAACAGCTGTGGATAGTTACATGAAATCTAAATAACTTTTGAAAAAAATGGAATTAGAAGTGATTCAGAAATGAAAGCATATAAAAATATACAAATATTCCACAATGGAAAAGAACAAAGAACATTGCTTGTAAAATCTGAAAACTATTAATGTCTCTATATTACAAGAAATGATTTGGTCATTTACCTACAATTCCACCCAAAGTTGGAGACAATTTTATAAGCTTGATGTCTGTACCTTTGAAACAAATTAAACCTATTTGGCCGTGCTTAGCAGTGAGTTCTTTGGGCCAGGCACTTCCACTGACAGAACATGAAACTTTAGGCTCCTGTGAAGTGTTTGAGGAGTCAGGCAGAAATTCCAGAGCCTTCATTCTGAGCTTTACCATGAAGGCTGCTGGCTCAGCACATGTGGGACCATGTATGGAGACACTGACCTTGTCCCACTCCTGTTTGGAGGTCACATTCTTAACCACAAACTCTGCCATCCCAGATCCCATTTTCTTGCAAATGTCAGCAATCACTATTTGATATTTCTTAGCCAAATTCCGAAATTCCAGGGAGATCTGAAATGGAGACAGTAAAAAAACAGAAACAAAATTATACACTTACACAGTACCAAACAAAGCCTTGCCCTGTAGAGCTCAGATTCCAGTGTGGAGAACAGCCAACCAATCCCTTCATTCAGTCATACCACTCCAAGCCCAGCCTTTAAATCCTTAACCTGCTCCAATCAGTGAAGGCTGCTGCTACAATGCTGTCCCAATAAGCCAAGCTCCGTGCAGAAAAGTAGTATTGATAGCTTCAAGTTGTATTGTGACTGCACATCTGGTTTCAATTCAAAGAAGTGTTTACATGTTATCAAAATGCAACATAAAGATACTATGAAACTTTTGCTTTGTAAGACTATATTGCCCAGACTGACTTCAAATTCATGATCCTCCTGCCTCAGCCTCCTGTGTAACAGGGGTATCAGGTATGTAACACCAGGCTCCGCTTCTCTGATAAAATTCTGAAAAAAACTGCTGTGAGATGGTAACTGTGCTCACACACAACTCTGCAGACAGTCAAGAGAGACACAATTAAAGATCCCAAGTGTGATAGCTGTGTGCACAAAAGTTAGGAAAACTCAGGAAAGGTCTAAACCTTCCATGGCCTGATCGAAGGCACACCAGCTGGTCATAGAGTGTCACCCTAACTCAGAGGCTTAATATAATGTCAAGTCCCTAAAGCACTGTAAAATCACTCTGGTCTTTCTGCACCTCTGTTCTTCCTAGAACAGCTACTGTAAGTTGAAGCCAAAAGGTAATTCCTATGGTGGATTGACTCCTTGCACACACAGCTCAAGGGCTGGAGCAGTTACAGGCCAATGAGGGCAAACACTCCCACTTTTGAGACTTTCTTCAATGTGTTTTTGGAACTTATCGCACAATTATGTAATTCAGAAAAGTAAAAAGAGAAACAAACAAAGAAAGCTGTAAGGGAAGAGCTCTGTGTTCTCTGAAACTCCAAGGGAAGGTGTACATCTTGCCCACTGTGCTTATTCTCCAGCACAGCACTCAGCTTTCCTACCATGGGGACTGTGCCACACTACCAAGTCCTTGGATCACTTTCTGGCCATTCCCAGGACATTAAAACAAAATGTAGGAGTGAGTTGCCAGGGACAATAAAGAATGTACAAATCCCAATCTGTGATCAAGGGGATCAGGCACTCCTATTAACTTGCAAAGGCAAATTCCCCTCATTATGGGAAGGTTGTGATCAAAGCACTAGGTACATGGTTGTTCTAAATGCCCTTCCCCTAATGTTTTATGACTCCCTGAGGTCTCACTAGGAAGTCCAAGTTGACCTCCAACTCCTGGTCCTCCTGACCTTTCACCTCCTTAAGTGCTAGACAGTAAATGTGAACTACTACACCTTGGTTCTTTCCCACAGTCTTTTGATTTATAGTGACTTGGGCCCTAAAGATGAGGTCTCAGCAATTTGAAATATCCCTTGCCCCAAAGGAGTCTTTCTTGAACATTTTAAATATATATATATCAGGTAGAATCTCCTTCTGTTCACCCAACTCCCTCCTGCTCAGCTATAGATTAGATCTCTCTCAAAAGACAAAGCAACATCAGATCTCTTTTCTAAACATTTGGCAATTATGCTCCAAAGGCCTTCTTTGGACTCTAGGGACCACGTGACTTTACAAAAATCAAACCTTTATTCATATAAGTCATAGAGCCTCCATGATTTGTGACCTGGCACCCAAATTCCTGCAAAGGAGGAATCCAGGCAAATGTGGAACATGAACTTCAGGGCCTCTAAAGCTCAGGGCTGGAATTATAATCCACATCACTTCCAGAGGGGGGAATCCAGAGTTACTATTTACAGAACACTTAGTATGAGCCAGACATTAATCTAAGCACTTTGTACATATGGAATTACCTCATCCTCAGAGCTCTAACTGTGCAGATGAGGACACTGATTCCAAACGCAATTACAGAACTGCCAAGGGCTCACACGGCTGCAAAGGGTGAGAACCATCTTGCTTCTCTATCTTCATCCTAGCTGCTAAGGACCCCATTTCCTACACAGGTATGAGCCACGCAAAGCAAGAACTCCAGGCCACAGGCTGCACTACAGACAGCAGTCTTGTGTGAGCCAATACGAGAATGCACCTTTTTAAAGAAAACAAATGTCTTTGAGAGTCTTCCACTACACTAAGGTCTCCATGGGCCTTCCACACAACGAGCAGCAGGCTACCAACAAGAAATCACTGCTGCTCTAAGCTTTACCCATGCTAACAACACTGGAAAGGGGGGGGGGGAACTACTGCTGTCTCTAGTATACAGAAGAGGAAACTGAAGCAGAGAGAGGTCTGGCTCTGGAGCCTGGGCCCTGACTTTACCTTGCTCCACAGCTCTTTGGCCTAGCAGACCACTACACCCCAAGTAAAGCAAGAGCACACAGAAGACTACCGTGGGGAAGTCCTCCAGCACTTTTCCGTTCTTCTCCTTGCTCTCAGTGAATCGCCAGTCTGGTTCATAAAGGAAAGTGTGGAACGTTTGCAACAGCGGGATTTTCTTCTCCACACTTATGGTCATGTCATCTTCCACAGTGTCCAAGGCCCGGAGAACCAGGTAAAATATGCATACGGCATGGCTGCAGAAAAGAAACACCGTCAACACATTGGATCAAGCATCCACAGATATCTGGGCGAGAGTGAGACCTGACTTCAAAAACACAAAAAAGTAATTAATCACTTAAAAGCCAACTAAGGAAATGTCACTACTGACAGCAGCAGCCAAATGTTTACGGCGGCCTCGTGCGTCTGGCGGGCGGCCAGGCGCCGGAGGGGCCCTGCAAGCAAACCCCGGCGCCTCCTCTCACCGCATTTCGCCTCCTCTCACCGCATTTCCCCGTCCAGCGCCTGGATGACGGCGGCGAAGCTGCGGCTGGTCTGGTTCAGGTACTCGTAGCAGGTCTTCAGGCTGCTGCTCAGGGAGTCCTGCGGGCGGAGCAGACACAGGCCGGTGGGGGACGCGGAGCGGCAGGCGGGGGGCCGGGCCAGGAGGCCGGGCGCGGAGCTCCGGAGCAGCGGCCGCGCGGCCGGGGGCGCCGGGCAGCCCCGCGGGGACGCGCCGGGGGTCCGCACCAGGGTGCGCTTGAACAGGGCCATGGCCTTGGCGCTGCCGCCGGCCGCGGCCATGGGGAGGGCGGGCGCGCGCGCCGGGGCCTCCTCCACCGATCCCCGGCCGTCCCGAGCGGGCGGGCGCCCCAGGCCCCGCCCCTCCACGTCACATCCTGGCCCCGCCCCTCCCGCCGCCCCCCGCCCCCCGATGTCCTGGTCCCAGGCACCCTGTACACCGTCGGAGGGAGCCAGGTTCCACTGAAGTAGCACCATTCTCGAGTCCGCCTATTTGTAAAAATAGTTGGTTTGCAAGCAGCGAGAGCTGCAGAGACAGGAAGCCGCCAGCCTTGCAAAGGGACTTGAGATTCTCCGGCTTTACGTGGGGGCTGGGGAACAGAACACTCTGCAGCGCCCCTCAGCTAGGGGTCTGCTTAACCAGTTAAGCCTCTTCCTCTCCAACAGCTTTGAAAGAAGGGGCAGGCAGAGCCAGCCCAGAGGGAAACAAGGAAGGCGATGCCTCAGGAGAGAGTGGGAGCCTTAGGGGATGCCATTAACAATGCCAACACTGAAAAGAGATGCTGTTGGCCTGTGCGCGGCTAGATACCAACTTTTTTGAGCAGCTTTAGATTTACAGGAAAACTGAGCAGAAAGCACAGAATTTCCAAACGCCCCCTTACACACACACACACACACACACACACACACACACGGGGGGGGGGGAGATCCTGCCCCAATCCTTTTAAGGAAAAAAAAAAGGGAATTAGGAAATCCTACAGCCACTTTGAAAGAGAAGTGAACTTTAGTCCCTGGCAGGGGTCCAGGTGAACGATTTCCTTTTTTTATATTACCTAAATTTCCTAATGTGGATAGATATTATTTTGACTAAAAGAGTACGGCCTGGGGCCAGGGAGATGGCTCATCCATTAAAGACACTTGCTTACAAAGCCTGCCAGCCAGGGTTCAATCCCCCAGCACCCACATAAAGCTGGATGCAAAGTGCCACATGTGTTTGGTGTTTGTTTACAGCAGCAAGAGATGCTAGCACACTTACACCACACACATGCAAGTAAATAAAAAAGTTTAAGTAAGCTTTTAAAAATATACACATAAACTAGGCATGTTGGCACATGCCTTTAATCTCAGCACTCAGGGAGGCCGACTGAGGTAGGAGAATAGCTGTGATTTTGAGATCACCCTGAGACATAGTGAATTCCAGGTCAGCCTGGGCTAGAGTGAGACCCTGCCTGAAAATTTAAAAAATAAATACATTTTAAAAATATATAACAAAGTTCACCAGCTGATGGCCCCATCTCTCATCTCATGGCTTAAAACAAAGGGGGGGGGGGACTCCTGGTTTCTCACAGTTTTATATATATAAAACAGCACAAGCTTATCTCCTAAAACTCAGCACTCATTAACCTAGCTATAACATTCCCAACTGGAAGGGGAAAACGCTCAGAAGGACACTTTCTACTCCTAGCCTTGAGAGGTAATGTGTTTTCCATCATAAATAACATTCTCCTTGGACTCTGCTCTGACAGGTAGATTTGGGCGAGGCACAGCTCCTTGTCTCTTCTTATCTTAGCCAAGCAGGGCCTTTCGTCAACCCTGCCATAAATACCTGGCCTTATGAAGACCGTCGTAAACGCTGTGCCAGGTGCACTCCACTTTTGGTCCTCATTAACTGGCAGCCTGGTTCCTAATTTACAACCGTTTGCCTAGGGTAAGGGTCTGGATTTCTTAAAGGGAAATCACTCTTCTGGGTTTGTAGCTGAAGTTAGGGAAACTCCTTTCTAGTTGCAACCTGTAACACTGAGTTAGAAGGCAGTCTGGGATTACAGAGTAGTTGCTAGGCCAGCCTGGGCTACAGTGAGACCCTAACTCAAAAAAAGATTTTTTTTAGTGAAAATTGATTTATATATAATATAGTTCAGCCGGGCGTGGTGGCGCAAGCCTTTAATCCCAGCACTCAGGAGGCAGAGGTAGGAGGATCGCCGTGAGTTCAAGGCCACCCTGAGACTACATAGTGAATTCCAGGTCAGCCTGGGCTAGAGCGAGACCCCACCTTGAAAAACCAAATATATATATATATATATATATATATATATATATATATATATATATATATATATATATATAGTTCAGAGTCTGGCACATAAATATGTCCATTAAAATTTTGATGATGAAAGCAATATCTTCATAGATTTTTGAAACTAGTCACCAACTTTTTCTCCTTCAAACTATGAATAGCCAAGCTTTCATAGAAAACAGAATAACAGCTCTTTTTCCTCCTCCCTCTGCCTCCTGGGATTAAAAGCAGGTGCCACCACATGCAGCCTGCCTTTTTTTTTTTTTGAGACAAGGGCTCACGGAAGGACCTAGGTTGGCACTGAATCCGTGGCAATCCTCCTGCCTCAGCCTCACAAGTGCTGGGATTAGAGGCGTGCATCACCACTCAGCATGAACAGCAGCTCTTCGAAAGACCCTGTCACCAAGCCACAATGAGCTTTATCCGCAGATACTTCTAATGGTTTGGGAGCTGAGGTCTAACTACAAATCTCACTAAATGTCTGAGGTGACAGTGGATTTGAAGAGCCAGCTCCTGGGAGAATAGACTCCCCACAGACACCTGCATCCCAAGCAAACAAGCTACAGAATTTACTTCCTTTGCTACTTCAGTAGTACTTTATTACCGTTTCAGTGTCACCTTGAACAGCTGAAGCCTGTGTGGTAGCTGTCTGTCCCTAGAGCCTCCATCCCTAGAGCCTCAGGTGTTTTCTACTGCTGCCTGAGGCTAAGTACAAGTCTCAGAACTTTGCAGAGAGGAAAAACAGGGCTCAGGGGCACTCCAAGGACTGGACTCCAGCCTCCAGCTGCTGCCACTTTTTTAGGTGAGCAGCTACTAGGACTGCCCTCCCCACCCTCATCTTTCTTGTTTTTAATAGAATGCGTTTTTTCAGGATGGGAAAACCACAAACACAAACCCATAAGCCTCACAACTAGACTAACAAAATTAGTAACTGCCACTTACCAGTAGCTACTACAGGCCAAGCACCAAACAAACGCTGCTTTAATCCTTACTAAACCTTAGGAAGGTCCACCTACAATCCATGCCACACGTGTGGCAGAAGTCAGAATTTTAGTGTTTCAGAAAACAGGTAATAAAAATGTATGTACAGTCCTATCCCTGCAGAATGGCATCCCAGAATCTATTGCCAATAACTCTTAAGCAAAACATTTGACTATGTGACTAATTCAAATCAGGTTCTGTGAAGAAATAATTCTGAGCCTTTCTTTGTAAAAAAACCTTTCAGGGGCAGAAGAGATGGCTCAGAGGTTAAGGTGCTTGCCTGCACAGTCGAATGACCTGGGTTCAATTCCCCAGCACCCACAGAAACTGTACAGCACTAGGCCATGGCTCGCCCATACTCTATGTATTTCTCTGCTTTCAAATAAAATAAATACTTTTTTTCAAAACTTCAGTAAGCCAGGCATGTTGGTACATGCCATGATTCCAGTTACTCAGGAGACTGAGAAGGGGAATGAGGAGGTTGAGACCAGCTATATAGTAAGACCCTGTCTCAAAAAGGAAAACACAGGGCTGGAGATGGCTCAGCAGTTACGGCACTTGCCTGCAAAGCCTAAGAACAGGAGTTTGATTCCCCAGTATCCATGTAAAGCCAGATGCACAAGGTAGCACATGCATCTGGATTTCGTTTGCAGTGGCTGGGGGCCCTGGTGTACCCATTTTCTCTCTCTGCTTGCAAATAAATAAATAAATAATAAATGTGAGTACTCGGGAATCAAACTCAGGCCAGCAGACTTTGCAAGTAAGCACCTTTAACCATTGAGCTATCTTCCCAGCTCTTAGTCTTACTCTTTAAATGGTACAAAATAGTACGTTGTGAAGGTTTTCTCTGTTCCCTTACAATGGCCACCCCACTTCCCAGAGGTTGCTAAAGTGATCATATTCTAAGTCTTATTTATAGAGGAAAGAAATGAAGAAACAGTCTCTAATCCCAGATCACACCATAAAAATCACCCCTCCCCAGACCTCAGACATCCCTTGCTTAATAATATGTAAATATAATGTTTTAGTGTGCATGTTAAACAAGTGCTCTACCAATGAGTTATATGCCCAGCCCCTCTACTATTCTTCCTAATGCTGAAATACTATGTATTTGCTTGTCTCTCCCAGTGGCATGTAAGTTTCACAAAAGTCGGGTCTCTGCCCATTTTATTCATTATTTTACTCCTGAACCAGAACACTATTTGGCATGCAAAGGGTGGTCATCACCTGCAAATGCCAGGCTCTCACAGGGGTGAGAAGAACCAACAAGGTGTTTTGGAGCATCTCTGCCATGTGTTGGGATTGCAGGCACCAAATCCAACCTGCTGGCTAGGATCATGCAACATCCATGGCCCCTTGAGCTCAGGAGCCTCCAAACTAGAAAGGCGGAGAGGTGCATGTGCAGACAGGTCTGGCTGGGCAACCTGGGAAGGCCACACTTTCCTGTTCTATAAAACAGCAGCAATACCAGTGCTCCCTTTCAGGTTAAGATGGACCAAGTATGGTAAACTGGAATAATGTGATCTTCCCATCTGGAGGGAGTATCTCTACTTCCTGAAACCAGGGCTTCTCTTGTGACTTTTTGAGGCCAAGCAGACAGTCATAATTGGGACTTAAGCAGAGGCCTGCACTATGCCTGAGTATCAGGGTCTCTTCTAGTGTCAGTGTGGGTGGAATCTCCCCCAGCAGTGACTACATACCCCGTCATCCAGACACAAGTAGGCCTGCCACCCACCCTAGCAGACCGGAAGAACCCCCAGCTTGTCCATACAATTACTTTAAGCCACTAAATTTGGTTTTCTAAAATTAGGTTAAAATGTACATAACATATAATTAACCACTTAGCCATTTTTAAGTAGTTCACTGTACATAAGTACATGTTGTATAAATAAAACACCAAATTATGTCATAATTTGGGGGGTGGTTTGTCTTTCAATGAAAGTTAAGTGATACACTGAGATAATAAGCAGATTTTAAGGTCTAATGCAGTCCCTGATGAACAGCAAGTGAATCAATAGTATTACCCTTACTAATCTGCTTCCTCTAACTCCCAACAGATCCTCCTCTACCATCAGTGTTCCAAAAACTGCTCTCATCACATCTCAGCTCTGCTTCTGACACTGACAGCACCATCTCCTAAACTATCTCTCTTACTTCTAGCCAGGTTGGCTTCTAGGTCATTCCACACAATTGCTCCTTGACCCATGTTGGTTTTGGTTTTCCCCACTGAGCACCCCCCCCCCAACTAATCCAAAGCTAATGCTTCGGGGTTCTGCTTACAAGCCTTTTCCCCCTTCATTTCTGAAAAGTTTTCTCTTTAAAACACCTCTGCATCACTAAAATGCCCTGAAAGCAAACTTCACTTCAGGTTACCTGGTGTTCCCCTCGGCTACTTCCAAAGGACAAGCAGCAGGAGATAAAAGAGCTCTGGAGTCAGACTGCAAGAGCTGCTAAGGCAGTGAGCTCACCTGAGCCCATAGATGGGGAATAGAGTATTCAAAGAGTGACTGTCTACCTCAGCACACACTAAGAGCTAAACGTACATTAGCCAGTTATAAGTATGGCACCTCTAAGTAAAGGGTAAATATCTAGGTTGCAAAGTCCGTTAGCATGACTGACGTAAAGGTCTAAAACAGTTTTGATCAGAGCTCCAAGTGACCACAATTCCAAGTCCACAGTGTGGAGAGACTGTCTTCACCAATGGAGACTGGAATGGGGGTAGGGAGACAGGGCAGAGTTTAAGATGCTAGGTTTGAGGCTCTATCATCAAACAAAAGTTTGCCCAATTTTGTACTGGGTCTGGATAGCCCACTGATATAACTGTACTTGGATATTTAATTTCTTAAGAAAAGAAATATTGAAAAAATGAAGTAAATATGACAAAAAGCTAATATGAATTTACCTCAGAGACAGACATCAAGTGGTCTGTTACAGTACTTTCAGCATTTTACTGTTTGAAATATTTTGAAATAAAAATGTATTTGTAGTGAAGTGTGGTGACTCACACCTGTCATTCAGTCACTCGGGAGGCTGAGACAAGAGGAATGCCACAAATCTGGGCTGTGCTACACAGTGAGTTCCAGACTAGCAAGGGCGACAAAATGAGACCTGACTCAAAAAGAATGCATTTTTAAATTTTAAATTAAGACATGTGAATTAGAATAACAACATCAACAAGACAGGAATCTGACATTCTCAAGTAGTCAGACCCTAACTCAAGTACTGTGAACCTAGACTTTAAAGAAAGGACATTTGGCTGTATTTCGGCATTCTTGGAGACTTGAGTTCTACTTCTCCCCAAATGCGCTGGGCGTCTTATCTGCCTGTCCCTGCCGCCCATATTGACCCAACATGACACCTGTACTGGGGCAGGTCTTCTGGATGGTCCACAGTGGTGGCACTTGCTGAGGATTCTGAGTCATGGAAAACGGCAAAACATTAATCTTCTGATGTGAATTTAAGTGTTCTTAATGAAGGAAACCAACGAAGAGCGCATTTAAACATAGGGAGCGATGGATATGTCCAAAAGAAAAGCTTTGGGTGAAACCCGTTGATTCAACTGAAGGTCTACTCATGCACCAATTACACAATTTTCCCGATAGAATGAACATTTCATTAAGCACCCATTTAACAAGGGGCCCAGGCACGAGACGGAGGGAGGAGCAACGAAAGGCCCGGCCTCCCGCAGCCCTCAGCCGATGAGGAAAGGGGAGCAAGGCCGCAAGCTTCGCTTCCGAGGCTCCGCGGCGCCAGGCCTGGAGCCCGGGGATGCGGGCCTACCTGGTCCATCTTGGGGGCGAACTTCCGCCGGCCCATCCCGATCCGGAACCGCAGCAGGTTGTAGAACTCCTCGGGGTGGCCGAGGCACTTCACGAACTCCATGCCGACGGCGGGCGGTTGGGCAGCGAGGACGGCGCTCGTCCCGGGAGACCGGCGGCTCCGACCGGCGGGCGCCGAGGAGGCGTTGCGCGGCTACGGGCGCCGAGGCGGGCCCAGCGCCGCCCGCCCACCGCCCCACCGCAACGGCGCGGCGCGCGCGCAGCTCCCGGGAGCCCGGAGTGGACTGACGGGAGCTGATTGGCTGGGGCTGCTCGCACCAGGAGACGCCGGCCAATTGGAGGCCTGAAGAGCCTGGCGCGACGGCCGCGCCCTGGAGGCTGATTGGAGGAGTCAAACGAGGCCGGCGGGTGCGACGGGTGCCCCGAGGGGGACTCGGTCGGATCCGCTCGGCCTGGCGCGAGCGGGTGGCGGAGTCCGAGCTGCCCACGCGCGCGCGGTCCTCCCAGGCCAGAGCCCACCGCCTGGGCCAAGTTGTCAGGTCGGTCCCGCCGGCCGCCCACGGGCCGGAGCCCCAGGAACAGGGTCAGAGATGCGACCGTGGTGCGCCTGCAGGACTGTGGCTTCCAGCCCCAGGCAGGGTCTGCAAGCAGCTGGGCAAACCAGCCCCAGGCAGGGTCTGCAAGCAGCTGGGCAAAGGTGCTTCGGGTGAATGTCCGAAGTGCTGGAGCCCAAGGATGGTACTCTGTTCCAAGGGATGGTAGAGGAAAGAGGTTTCAAGGTAAAATTGGGCTTGGAAAGCATCAGGTCGAGCAAAGAAAGTATCTTAAAAACCTTTTTAAAGAACACTTTTTATTTACAAGCGGAAAGAGAGAGAATGGGCCGTTGCAAACTAACTCCAGGTGTATCTGGCTCCTTGAGTGGGGACTAGGAATCCAACTTGGGTCCTTAGGTTTTGCAGACAAGAGCCTTAACCGTTTAGCCAAGCTCTTTTTCTTTTTCTTTTTTTTTTAATATTTTATTTATTCATTTTCAAGCAGAGAGATAGAGAGAGGCAGAGAGAGCACCAGGGCCACCACCCTGTGGGTCTGGCCCATGTGGGTCCTGGGGAATTGAACTGGGGGCTTTAGGCACTGGAGGCAAGTGCCTTAACCCTTGAGCCATCTCTCCAGCCCAAGCTCTTTTTCTTTTAAACAGTGTCTCATGGCTAACAATGACCTCGAATTTCTGACTCTCCTGCCTCCGCCTCGCTAGTGCTGGGATTACAGACAGGTATGTGCCACCATGCCAGGTTTATGCAATGTTGGGGATGGAGCTGGGGGTTCCTGCATGTCGGGCAGACGCTACGCACTGAACCACATCCCAGACTTTCTTATGGGGGAATTTCCTGAGGCCTTGATGAGCTCTGAGAATCTCCAAGGGGGAGAGAGCAGGAAGCATTTGATTTGTCTCGCCCCTCATCTGTGACATATGGGTGATTTTTTTTCTTTCTGGAATCGCCTCTTCAGAGCTACTGGAACAAAGGGAATTTGGCTCCCTTAATGGGCACATCCGCCATGTTCTGACACTGAGGGGCTGTGATGTAGATTAGCAGGTAGATGCTCTTAAAGGCTTGCTTGATGGTGAGCGCAGTCAGGAGCCTGTTGCTGCTCCTGTGCACCGTCACGAAGTTAAGACTCCACAACGGAGTGCTGAGCCTTGGGACGTGCTTGGTGGCATAGGTCCTGCACTGTGGGGTGCTGCTTCGAACACTTCACCGTAGTGCGTACTGCTGGGCAGCATGTCTCCGTGCCCCACTTCCCCTGGGTCTTGAAACAGCCCTTGGGGATTTAACCTAAGAAAAGCCATCTTGGTGTCTCAAACAGGCCCTACAAGACTATCATGTGGCAGAACTCTCAAAGGGCAAGAACAACTTCATCTTGATGCTCTGTGTGACCTCGTACATCTAGAGGAAGCTGAACCCGTTTTAAGGAATGAAATGTCACTTACCAGACCCTCCCTCCCTTATCGGCAACTGTGACACAAGATGAAAGTGTTTCCCTGACTATTGCTTAATACATTCTTCTTGTTGGCCACCAGGGGTGGTGGTGGTGGTGGGGATCTGCTCTTCTGAAACTTTGTAAGGTTATAATTACTAAACTATGAAGTTATAAAACAAAATCTTACGGTTTTTCTGTATAAATATGAGCCTGTGAGTGAGCTCGGAGCTGCATATAGGTTCCTGAATCCTAGGTGTAGTCGCCAGCTTTTAAAACCTTACTGGGTGGTTGTGCCTCAGTTTGCCCCATTACAGCCTCTGCTACCACCAGAGCTCTGTCTGCCAGTGATTCAGTGTAGACACATGCCACCGTAACAGGAAGAACTGGTGTCTTATGGTAGCCTAAGTGGGGCAATGGTTCTGGACCTTAACTATATGGTTTCTTTTTTTCTTTGAGGCAGGATCTCTTTGTAGACCAGGCTGGACTTGAACTCTCAATCCTCCTGCCTCAACCAACCAGGTAGCACCACCACACACACTCACCTTAACTGTGGAATCTTAAGTTCCTCAACCTCCCCAGACTTCAGTTTTCTCATCCATAAAGACAAGAATAAATGCCTGTCTCCACGGGTTCTGTATGTTATGCGCAAAGTGGTACTTGGTGTGGGTGAGTATACAACATGGATGACCCCTCAGTTCAGGTGACCCTTTGATGGGGTGGGGGGAAGGCTCAATTCAGTGTGAATACTCAGAGCCACTTGGTTCATACACAGCACATAGAACCTGCCTGTCAGTAGCTTTCCCTATCAGGCAAGTCAAGCCTGAAACCTCAGTGCTATTTTGATGCTTTGAATCAGATGTCCCCCATAAACAGATGGATTCTGAATGCTTGGTCCCCAGCTGGTGGGAGGTGGACGCACGTACTAGAGGTGGTATGTATGCTGGGGGCAGGCTTTGGGGTGGTGTAGCCAGCTCCCACTTGCCAGAATTTAGCTCACTTTCCTGCTGTTTTCCACCTGCTGTGGCAAGGAGGTGATGTCCAGCCTCTGGTCTACAATCTTTTCTCTGCCATCATGGGATTCCCCTGTAAGACAAAAATATCCTTTCCTCCCCTGAGCTGCTCTTAGTCAGGTGTTTCGTTCCAACAGCGTGAAGGCAGCTGCAACAGCTGTCTTCAGTGTCTCTCACAAATCACTCCCTTCTGATACAGGAGTGGCAACAGACACAAGTCCCATTTCTGCTCACCTGGGCAATAGGGCAAGTGTGTGTTCTCCTTTCCTGTTCCTTTTAGGTGGATTTATCCCAGCAAGCCTGAGGCCTTCACAAAGAACTCAGTCATTTGCACCTTTCACTGGGCTGGGATGTAACTCAGTAGTAAAGCACTTGCCTGGAACAAGTGAAGCCCAGGGTTCCAGTCCCAGCCCCAGAAAACAACCAAAAAAAAAAAAAAAACACTACCAAATGAAGATGACAGAAAACAAAACAATGGCTTTACTTTCATGTGGCTTCCACGAGCTACGTGAGTCATCTCAACATTAACAGTCACAAATACACAGGCCTAAGGATAAAGCATTAGCTTGTCTTCACTGGGCACACCTCCCAGCCCACCTTGGAGTCTCAAGCCAGTGAGTGGCAAGGTGCCAGGCGGGAGGCTGACCAGCACCACCTTCCAGCTGCCCTATGCTCAGCTCACCCCTAGTCTGTCCCAGGAAAGATGAAAGAAAACGAAGGACCTTCAAAAAAGGTTTCCAAAACACAGCATAGCAGAAGACTTGCAAAGCAGCACACCTCGGCTGTTCCCCAGAGGCATGCACAGCCCACCACTGTTCAGCTGGGCTTCCCTAGCCTAACAAAAAGATGGCAGGATGGCAAAGGAAAAACCGACTGAATAGAAACGGAAAAGATCAGGCTCTGCTAACAGTCCTGAGGCACAATTTGGTAAGAGAAGTACCAGTAATACCCACACCTCCAACTCGCTCTTTTGGGCCCTGACCCAACCCTGCCCACACTTTCCTTTCTGGACATGCAGGCATTTCCCCAAGGACAAGCCCTGTGAGGACAACCAAGTGCCTTAGGAGTGCTGGAGTGTCTGCAGCTCCTGCGGCAGCTGGGGCTGGCATTCTGGGCACCACCAAGTGAGCCTCTGGAACCCTCCTGGGGGCCCCAATGCCTTCTTCATGACCTGATGTCCGGCAGGACACTGTTCCTTCTGGTATATCTGCTTGTGCCATCTCTTGCCCTGGAACTTGCCCTGAAGCCAGTCTGTACTGAACTCCACCACCTGATCCACAAGGGCCTCCAGACGGGAAGAACTCAGGAGCGATCCCAGAGAGAGAGGATGAATCCTGGCTCCATACAAGGCTTCATTCTTAATTATGTTCCCTTAAAAAAAAAAAAAAAAAAACAGCAGGGAGAGGATGAGAGAAGGAGATGCATGCAACCTTGGTACAATGGCAACAGGATGGATCACCTGAGCTCCCTGTCTATATAGCAGGTGCTTGTGAAGAAATGATATCCATGTGGGGCCAAGGCCATACCAAAGAGGCTGAATCAAGGGTCCCAGCACCTGACTGGATTTGAATCTCACTTCTACTAGGTCCTACCATGTGGTCCTTGTGAGTTCCTGTGCCATTTTTAAAGATGTTGAGTAGGCTGGGAGTATGGCTCAGGGCTGAAGGGCTAGAATGCTTGCCTAGCATTGGGGAGTTGCTGGGTTCAATCCCCAGTGCTGGGGGAAAATACTGAGTATCTAGTCTGGTATATGGACTCCTCAATAAGTATTAAGTATCAATCAAAACATTAAGCATTATGCCTATTACCCAGAAGTCTGGGAGGGATTGATGTTTTCTACTCCTGCCTCATTCTCTGTGAAGCCAGCTGTGATCCCTTCTGGAATATCACAAGAGAAGATCAAGACGTTTCTACCATCCACACAGTGCTTGTTCTTCAGCCTTTGCTAGGTACTTACACAATCTTGTTTTGGAGACAGTCTGTGTAGCCCAGGCTAGCCTCTCACTTGCTACACAGAAAGACTATCCTCCTGTCTCCACCTCTCAAATTGTTGGGATTGCAGGCAGGTATCCTCACGATGCCTGACTTGATTTACAGTGAGTGGACTCCAGCCTTCTGGGCACAGATCGATGACTGGATTAAGGAGAGGAAGCAAGTGGGCTAGAGGAAGAGTGTCAGCCACAAAGTGGAATGACAAGAGTGTGACTGCTTTTTCCCCAGAGCTACACAGTCACAGCTTCTCTCCAGGCTCCCTGCATTCATCTCAGCCGCACTTCTTTCCAGTAAGATGTCCTTTGCTTTGAATAAAGGGAGGGTGGGACCCTGCACCTTAGCACTGGACACAGGAGAGCCACACTGGCTGTGGTACTGGTGTCAGGTGATATTACATGGCTTTGGACCAACCTGGATGTGTCCAAAGCTGCTTCTGGAAGCCTTGCTACTCATCTAGCACAGGGGCAGATTCATGGTTCTCACAAGAAAATGCAAGGCCAGGGCTGGAGAGATGGCTCAGTGGTTAAGGCACTTGCCTCCAGTGCCTAAGGCCCGGGGTTCAATTCCCCAGACTCACAAAGTGGTGGCCCTGGTGCGTGCTCGCTCTCTCTCTCTCTCTCTCTCTCTCTCTCTCTCTCTCTCTCTCTCTCTCTCTCTCTCACTCTCTCTTTCTCTCTCTCTGCTTGAAAGTGAATAAATAACATAAAATAAAAAAGAAAATGCAAGGCCTGTCCAGCCTTCCACCTGCCACAGGTAGAGCCGCACTTTGCATGTGAGCAGCTATGTTGTCACTGACTGCGTCAGCAGCCATGCTTGGTGAGACTTACTGCCCTGCCAGGGGTAATAGGAATGCTCTCCTGTCCTGCTAACAAGAACTACATGCTCTCGGGCTGGAGAGATGGCTCAGCGGTTAAGGCACTTGCCTCCAGTGCCTAAGGCCCCCGGTTCAATTCCCCAGGACCCACATAAGCCAGACCCACAAGGTGGTGGTCCTGGCTCTCTCTATCTCTATCTCTCTGCTTGAAAATGAATAAAAAAAGAACTGCCTGCTCTCATGGAATTTTTTTTTTCTTCAAATTATCCAGCTCTTCATCTCACCTGGAAGTGCTTAGTTTCACCATTTGGGTCCCCTGAGCAGAGAGGGGGAACCTGCTTCTTCCTCCTGGCTGCTAAGAACCTGACACTGACCTTGAGGACTGACTATCTAGGCTTTGGCAGCCAGAGTGCCCCATTGTCCATAAGCAGTACCCATTGGCATAAGAATTTGTTCCTCTGCCAGGGACTGGCATAACTTAAGCCCAGCATGCCTTGGCCCTGCACCTCCTACGTGCTGAGCATGGCACCAGGCAGTGGAGGATGCTAAAAGCATTGATGACCCCTGTGCTTGTGCCAGTAGGAAGCCAGTCAGGATGCTGGTGCTCAAGCCAAGGGGAGTAAGACCTGCCTGATACAGCCCATCAGATTAAAGCCAGGAAAGCTAAAACCAACCTCAGAGCTTAGTGCTGGTACAATGGGGGAGACAGGGTCCTCAAGTCTTGTAACTACCCAGCAGTGACTTTTCCATTAAGAAATACTGTGGGGCTTCTCCCCATCCCACTGGACATACCTAACCCTGAGAAGTATCTTTGGTCCAACAGCGTGTAGCACACAGGCTGAGCCTGGCCCAGAGCCTCCAAGGCTTGTCCTCGGTGGAACTTTTCAGACAAGATGTCACAGGTGGGTTCAACCACTGGGGATGGGCTCCAAGACATCTGGCAATTATAAAATGCCAGGAAGTCACCACCACCAAAGTGCAGGACCAACCTGGAAATACAGAAGTGATCACACATGCATAGTTACACAATACAGTCAGCTCATGTGTAGATGCAACCATCCATGCACATGGTGCAGTTACCACTATCACCAGGTCACATGTCACTGCATGGTAAGAGCCCATGTACATATACCCTCACCTCTGCAGTCAGGCCACATGCATGTCAAGCTGCCGTACTGCGGTCTTGATTAATCTGGGATGCCAAGATCCCAAAAGAGAAAGGGATGACTCACAATTACAAATATTTCGGGACCAAATGGAATCATGAACACATAAACATTTGTCAGGCATGGTGGCACACATCTTTAATCCTAGTATTGGGGAGGTGGAGGTGGGAAGATCATCATGAGTTCAAGGCCACCCTGAAACTACACAGTTAATTCCAGGTCAGCCTGGGCTAGAGCAAGACCCTACCTTGAAACCCCCCTACCAAAAAAAAAAAACAAGACAGGTCAAGATGCAGGAGATCATCTATGCAATTATTCAAGAGAAAACACTAGAGAAAAAGCCAGAGTTTCAAGGATGAGGAGGATGGCAAGGAAAAATAGGCACACAGGATTCTATACTGAAGTCTGCATGCTTGTGGTATGAGTGTGACTGAGAACTAGGGAATCAAGTGACAGGAAGAGATGTAAGGGAATATTGGGATATTGCCAATGTAAGAAAAATACTAAAGTATAAGTATAATAAGTGAGTATTACTTAAATTTGGAAGATAACTGAGAAACAGCAACTGAGGTCTGTGAACACAAGCAGCTTCAGACAAGATGAGAGGAAGGAGAATGCTTGCTGCCACCCCTTTGTTTGTTTCAGGGGCTCATCTGTACTTCTCAGAACCCACTAGAAATCTTTCGTTACCGCCAACACATCTTGTGACCTAACTTGCTTGGTTAAACTTGCTCATTGTCACATGCAAGCTTTGTATCAGCTATAAACCCCTGTCAACGAGGGTTCAGAGCCAATGCCTTTTTCTATGCTCGGCCCCTCTCTCTACTCTAGCTGACACAACTCTGCCGCTCACTGGCACGGGGTATTTCTACTTCAGAGAACTAAAACAAAATATACCTGTTTCAATACTTTGTATTATAATTTGATAACCTGGATCTGAAATTCCTAATTAGCACAACAAGGCCATTGGATACCGAGTGCATGTGACGCTGTGCCCTTTGAGGATTTAAAACTAAGGAGAGTAAATAAATAAAAGTGCATTTGAAAAAAAATACAGGGGTGTGGTGGTGCACGCCTTTAATCCCAGTACTCGGGAAGCAGAGGTAGGAGGATCACCATGAGTTCAAGGCCACCCTGAGACTACATAGTGAATTCCAGGTCAGCCTGGGCTGGAGGGAGACCCTACCTCAAAACACCAAAAAATAAATAAATAAATAAATAAATAAATAAATAAAAAATAGAACTATGAAAAAAAAATACAAGGATGTATTATTGGCTCCTGGTAAGTCACAAGTATTCTCTCTCCCTTTGAGAAGCCCACATCCTAATGGGTGTGTCTTACCCTTTCTCTGAGCATCTTGCTAATAATTCCACTGCTCAAATCTATGCTAACTCTTTTCCTCATAAATCCAACTCTGCTTAAAAAAATACAAGGATGATAACTATGACGATGGACGTGAACACAGGGGAAGCCTGTCTGGTAAAGGGCAGGCCATTTCCTCCCACAGGCTAACCATCAAGTCATCCCCAACTTCAGGCAGCAAGAAGTCCTCGTCCTCCATCCTAGCTCACAAGAATGTCTGTTCAAGCCGGGCGTGGTGGCGCCCGCCTTGAATCCCAGCACTGGGGAGGCGGATTGCTGTGAGACTACAGAGTGAATTCTAGATCAGCCTGGGCTAGAGGGAGACCCTACCTCAAAAAACCAAAAAAAAAAAAAAAAACCGAAAGAAAGAAAGAAAGAAAGAAAGAAAGAAAGAAAGAAAGAAAGAAAGAAAAGAAAAGAAAAGAAAAGAAAAGAAAAGAAAAGAAAAGAAAAGAAAAGAAAAAGTCTGTTCAAGGCCAGCCTGATCACTTAGCAAGACCCTAGCTCAAAATTTAAAAAATGGGGTGGGGGGCCGGAGGAGTAGGTCAGCGATAAAGCCCTTGCTGAGCATGCTCTTCAAGACCCAGCTAGGTGCAATCCCTAGCACCACAAAAATTAAATAACTAAGCATAAACCTCGCAACATGAAATTGTCATGTGGTTCTGAGTAGGAGGAGCCTTGTTTGTTTTGAGGAAAACTTACAAATAACCAAGGAGAGCACTGATCATTGAATTTTTTTCCCTCAAAGTAGTCTTGCTCTAGACCAGGCAGACATGGAATTCACTATGTTGTCTCAGAGTGGCCTTGAACTCATGTCTATCCTCCTACCTCTTGCCTCCTGAGTGCTGGGATTAAAGGCATGAGCCACCATACCCAGTGAAATTTTTTTAGTTATTTAAAAATATTTTTTAGGGCTGGAGAGATGGCTCAGAGGTTAAGGCACTTGCCTCCAGTGCCTAAGGCCCTGGGTTCAATTCCCCAGGACCCACATAAGCCAGACCCACAAGGTGGTGGCCCTGGTGCGCTCTCTCTCTCTCTCTCTCTCTCTCTCTCTCTCTCTCTCTCTCTCTCTCTCTGCCTGAAAATGAATAAATAAAAAATATAAAAAAATATTTTTTATTTATTTCAGGCAGAGAAAAAAGAGAGAGGGAGGAAGAGAAGAGAGAAAATGGGTGCACCAGGGCCTCTTAGCACTGCAAATGAAGTCCAGGTGCATGAACCAATTTGTGCATCTGGCTTGACATGAGTCCTGGAGAACCAAACCTGGGCCAAGAGGATTTGCAAGCAAGAGCCTTTAATCACTGAGCACCACCCCAGCTCTAGCCATTGAATTTTATAACCCCAAATGTCAAAATGTTTCATAACCACACTAAAAGATTAAAGGTTTCCTGGAAAGAATCCTGCCAATACATATCCCAAGGGTTAACAGACAATATCCGAAAACTTTCGCAAATTGTAGCATTTATACAAAGAACCCAGTGCCAGTGAGAATTCAGCTTAGCCAGCTGAGCCGGGAGACCCTAAAAATTCAGTTGCAAGAATGTTCGTTCTCTTTCACCATCAGTACCTCCTCTGGGAATTGACCCTAAAGAAATAACCCTAAACATAGAGCTTTATACACAAAGGTATTCTGAACATTCAGAGATTTAAAACATCAAAACAACCAAGTCCCTAAATTCAGAGCAGCAGAGTGCAGACATAAAATGTCCTCAGATCACCTTCAAATGCCATGTGGGTTGGAAAACCAACTTGCTTTCTCAGCTACTGTGGTGGTTTGAACCAGATGTTCTCCATAAACTCATGTGTTTTGAATGCTTGGTCCCCACCTGGTGGCAATTTTCAAGGTAGGTCCTTGCTGGAAGGGGGTGCATTGTGGGGGGTGGGCAAACCTTGAGGTTTATCAGCCCTAGCTTGCCAGTGTTAGTTTGGCTCACTCTCCTGCTGCTATTTTCCATCTGTTGTGGCAGAAGTGATGTCCAGCCTCTGCTCATGCCACACTTTTTTCTGCCATCATGAAGTTTCCCCTCAAGACTGTAAACTAAAATGAACCCTTTCCTCCCACCAGCTGCTTTTGGTTAGGTGTTTGTCCTAGCAACGAGAAGGTCACTGCAAAAGCTACTCCAGGCATTTAGGATCCTCTCAGGAGCAGACCACACAGTCTAGTTCCTACTGTAGGCGAATATTGCCTCCTGGACAGCAAGGCCGACACCCAATTGACAATAAACATCCCCCCCAAGACCAGCCAGTCCTGCCACTGTGGGGCCTACCTGGCTACCACAGACCCTCAAGGACCCCAAGAGCCACACCATTACCTGGGCACAGGATCACGCCAGTCACCTCTCTTATTGGCTTTCTTCGCTCGTGAGAAACTGTTCACCCAGATGCTGCCAAACAAGCCAAACCTGATCTCCAGCCATCTCTGGGCACCGGATGCAGGGCTGTGTCCCCTCTGACCACTGATGGGAACAAGCTCCACAGATGGGGAGCCAGCAAAGGGTTTCTGAGTGCTGGGCCCCAAGGCTGGCTCTGGACCCATGACCTCTTTGTCCTGCTCTCCTCCTGCAGGATCTGCCAGAGGGTCATTGCCCGGCAGTGCCATTTCTTCATCTGGATCAAATCGAAGGAATAATCTCTTTCCATGCACCTGGGAAAACATAAACATGGAAATCTCAGCCTCAGAGACCAAGGGCTGCACAAGCAGTTGAGGACAGACAACAAGCACCCTTCTCCTCGACCCTAGCAAGATTTTCCTGCCTCTTGCTCTTTTGCTCCAGTGGCGAGAAAAGTTAGTGCAAGGCTTTTTTATTGGACAATTTTCATACATATACAGTGCATTTTGATCTTAATCCCTCCCATTCCTTTTTATTTTAAGATTTATTTATTTATTTATTTATTTATTTGCAGTTAGGGAGGAAGAGGAGAGAGAGGGAATGAAAATAGGCCTGCCCAGGGCCTCTTGCTGCTGCAAACTCCAGATGCATGCACCACTTTGTGCATCTGGCTTAATGTGGGTACTGGGGAATAGAACACAGGCCATGAGGCTCTGTAGGAAAGACTCTTTAACCGCTGAAGCATCTTTCCAACCTCCCCATTACTTTGTCTCCCCTTTCCTATTCCTTCTCCACTGAACCCCTTCTTTCCAACCAGTCCTATTTTGATGCCATTTTCCCCCTCCTTTGTCAACATGTTGATGGTCCCAATATTGGGCAGGTAATGACAGCTGCTGTGAGGCCATGAAGGTACTGGCTACTTTGTCTAGAAGATAGTATTCCAAAGCACTCCTCCCCTGCCTTCGGTTCTTTCGACAACCCCTCTATATAGTCCCTGAGTCTTAGAGGGTGTGAAAGAGATGTCTCCTTTAGCCTGAACACTCAGTACAGTTCATGGCTTTTGAAAAGCTTGGAAGCAACTGAAGGAATTAGATTAGCAATGAGACAGACCTATGCTAGGCAGCACGATCATCCCATAATGCCAAGGGAAACTGCCCCCAAAGATTTCACAGAATAGCTAACAGCTTAAACACAAACTAGCATTCTGTTATTTCATCCCAGTGAGTTCAAGAGCAGCCTGAATTACGGAGCGAGTTCTAGGTGAGCCTAGACAACATAAGATGCTATCTCAATACCCATTCTT
This sequence comes from Zapus hudsonius, assembly GCA_004024765.1. Lineage (NCBI taxonomy): Eukaryota > Metazoa > Chordata > Mammalia > Rodentia > Dipodidae > Zapus > Zapus hudsonius. The sequence continues at coordinate 7,076 of PVHP010002979.1, read as the reverse complement.
AACCCAGAAACATGTGTGAAAGGATATCTCAGCTACTCTGTACTCGATTTTCACAATGCCTGCTCTAGAACATAACACATGAGTGTGCAGATTCCAAAATGAGGTTTAGCACAGCTGAAGCCAAGGTAACCTTTCAGCGAGTGAACTCCAACACTCAGCATTAGTACTAAAATGTGTGCTGCTTTTTTGACCATCAGAAAACACATGAATGGTCAGCATGAAGATGGCTATTTTGGTATGATCTTCATTGTGTCCATGGTACAATTTTTTTTAGTACAGCCTCTTGAAATCCTCTCCCAAAGCATAACCTGACCAAACAGCCCTATATCTGATTTCAGCATAAATCACACCTTGTTCTCTGTCATTTTTCAGAGCTACATTAAAAATAAAACAGAGGCTGGGCTGGAGAGATTGTTCAGTGGTTAAGGCACTTGCCTGTGGTGCCTAAGGCCCTGGGTTCAATTTCCCAGGACCCACATATGTCAGACCCACAAGATGGTGGCCCTGGTGCTCTCTCCCTTCCCCTCCCTCCCTCCCTCTCTCTCTCTCTGTGTGTGTTTCTCTGCTTGAAAATGAATTAAATATTTTTTAATAAAAAAATAATAAAACAGAGTCCAGGCATGGTGGTTCATACCTTTAATCCCAGCACTCAGGAAGCAGAGGTAGGTGGGAGGATTGCCATGAGTTTGAGGCCACCCTGAGTCTACAGAGTAAATTCCAAGACACCCTGGGCTAGACTGAGACACTACCTCAAAAAAACAAATAAACAAACAGAAAATAAAGTGGAATCCTAAAACTTGCTCTAGAAAATACTTTCTTGGTAGAAATTTTTCCTACTGAAATAATTCTGTTGGAAGAATTTGTCATATGCTCCACAGGGTCAAAAACGATCACATATCAAAAGTCCTGGTCAGCATGTCCTGTACCCTCTCCAACTATGGCAATTTCTATTCTCCTTTAAGTTTATTTATTTGGGTCTGACTCCAGTCACTGCAAACAAACTCCAGACACATGTACCACCCTGTGCATCTGGCTTTATGTGGGTCCTGAGAAATTGAACTTGGGTCCTTCTGCTTTGCAGGCAACTGCCTTAACCGGTAAGCCATCTCTCCAGCCCTCTACTCTCCTTTAAGTTCTGGTGACACTGCAGTCACTCACTTCAAGTCACTAAGCTGAACTTCACATGCCAGGCAGTGCATGGGGCTCTAAGGACACACAGAGGACTAAGCCTCCCATGGTCCCTCTAGGGACTTATCATTTAAGGGGACAGGCTACTCTTCACAATAGCCAAAGGTGGAATGAAGGGTAAACAGAACACAGTTGTGATGGCTTATACACATGTGATGGCTTAAGAACAGGACTGGAATCACCTGTTAGAGATTACCCAGTTTAGGTTAGCCTCTGGGCATGCCTGTGAGGGATTATCTTGATAAGGAAGACTCTTATCAACTATGGGCAACACCATTCCGTGGCCAGGATCCTGAACTATAAATTTCGCAACTCAGTGAGTATGTTCAAAGCCACTGAATTACCCAATTTAAATATGTAATTGTATATTATGAAAATTGTGTGTCAATAGAGGTATTAAATATTTTTAACTAGATGATGTTAAAAGTATATAGTAGGGTCTGACTCCTAAATACCCCCCAAAACATAGACCGCCATTCCGAGACCCTCCTAACTGTAGACCTCGAGTTATATGAGCTACTTTCTGAATTGTTTGAAATAGACTCTCAGTGCCCAGGCTGGCCTCAAACTCACTATGTAGCCAAGAATGATCCAGAACTTCTGATCTTTCTGCCTCTATCTCATAAGTGCAGAGATTACAGGTAAACTCCACCACTGAGTTTATGTGTTACTGGGGATTGAGCATGCTTTGTGCATGCTAGGTAAGCACTCTACTAACTGATCTATATCCAAGTCCTTCTGGGTCTCTTGTGAGTAGTCAAACATAACTGCTACACAGAAAGTAGGGGGCTGACAAAGAAGGAACATGCCAGAAAAATGGCTGACAGAGTGGAGCCAATCCTTTCCCTGGTGCACCCCACATCCTACTCCTATAATTGCTTCTCAGACTGATAAACCCTCTCCTCCCCTTGAATATATCTGTACCCACCAACCTTAAAGGTCCAGCTCAAGTCCTACCTCCCCAGATCACAAGGTCCTTCCCTCTATGTCAAGGCCATCACTGGCTTTTATTCACCACTCGGCTCCTCCCCACTGAGCATTACTGAGCAGGTTCCCTATGAAGTTATCAGTCTTTTTTTTTTTTTGGTTTTTCAAGGTAGGGTCTTGCTCTAGTCCAGGCTGACCTGGAATTCACTATGTTCTCAGGGTGGCCTCGAATTCACGGCGATCCTCCTACCTCTGCCTCCCAAGTGCTGGGATTAAAGGCGTGAGCCACCACACCCGGCTAAATTATCAGTCTTTAGTTCCTAATCCAAATCTATGTTCCTTGCTGGTTGAGGACCCAACAGAATCTACTCAGTGATACTCTGTGATAGGTACCATAGTAAGTGACAGGGAATCAGACGGGATTTAAACCCTGTAGAACAATCTCTATAAAGAGACGACTAGGAACTTGCATGTTCAGGCCCCCGACCCTAGGCAAGGCCAGGTGAGGGAGCTGTGCCTTGGCCCCCCACCAGCCCATGCACCCAGGACCACTGACCCCGGGTTGTCATCAAAGTCCAGCCCCCGGCCTGCCACTGCTGCTGATATGCGGAACACCCCACCCACTGCCTGACACCGAGGAACCGAGCAGGAGTCAAAACCTCACCAGTCCTGGCCGCAGTCTTGTGCGAGGCCCCCACTTCTGTGAGGGCCTGGGTAAAAGCTCTCTCTCCCCTGAACATGGGCAGATCCCAGCGCCAGAAGAACACACAGGCGAGAGCCCCACGCCAAGCTCACCGAGCCCAACTATGAAAGCCAACAATGAAAATATCAAAGAAAGAGCTCAGACGCAAGCCCAGGAGGAGAGGACTTGTTCAGGATTCTGAATCCAGGTTGCTAATGGAAATGGAAGCGAAATTGACAATGTAAGTGACGATGTGCAGAATCAGCTCGCAAGCTTCACCACCAGGCTCAATACAATGGAAGAAAAGCAGATGGACTTTGCTAGAACAGTAAATGAGCTAAAGGCAAACCAGCAATCCGAAGAGCTCAAGAATCAGCTGGATAAGCTAAACAAAGACGTAATCAAATACAAGAATGAGTACAAGGAAGCCTTAAGTAAGAACCTTTGAAATGAAAATGTAACTCAACAAAGAGACGAAGACCAGGCAAAAACATCTATTGGAAAACCAAGATCAAATGGAGATACTTAAAACATCTCAAGAGATGACTAGGGCTGGAAACCTGATGACCACGGGTTCAATTCCCCAGAACCCATGTAAAGCCAGATGCACAAGCAGTGCATGCTTCTAGAGTTCATTTGCAATGGCAAGAGGCCGTGGTACACCCATTCTTCTCTTGCCTTTTCTTTTTTCAATTTTTTTTTTGGTTTTTCGAGGTAGGGTCTCACTCTAGCCCAGGCTGACCTGGAATTCACTGTAGTCTCAGGGTGGCCTTGAACTCATGGTGATCCTCCCACCTCTGCCTCCCGAGTGCTCCACCACGCCCGGCTGTAAATTTTTTAAAAAAGAGGTCACTAGCCTAGAGTTCAGAAGACCTGGACTCTTAAACTAGGTCAATTCTCTGAGCCTTGATTTCCTAATATTAACTGTGGGTGAAGAATTGAGTCCTCTTCACTAATAATGGCTCCTTAACTTAGGAGGGCAAGGAAGAAGAGAGCCAGCAACTCTGTTGGATGTATATGTTGTGCCAGACATAAAATCTATTCAAAACTGCTTTTGTAGGTAGGTGTTTATCTCCATTTTACAGTTGAAGAAATTAAAGAAACAGAACCTGCTTCAGATCGCACAGTTAGGCAGTAGCAGAGCCCACTGAGAAACTACTCCGGCGTTTACCCTGCACCTTCTCAGAGTGCTGACACTAGACACAGGCTGACAAGGACATAGCTTTGCCCAGTCAACACCCGGAACACACTCAGCACTAAGGACACAACTGAAGGAAGTAGGGGGTGTCCTGGAGACAAGAGTGCTGTCTCTTGGGTAGTGTCAAAGCAGGTAGAGCGGCTTCTGAGGGGACAGGATGGCTAAGCAGAATCTAGAAGACCTAGAATTACCACGGTGCTTGTCGGGGCAGAGTTGGGAGAAAAAGGAAGATGTGACCGCGAAAAGTCAGCATGTCTTCACCATAGACAACTGCTCGAGATGCAGGAAGCCAATGCGAACAAACCCACTTAGACCTGAATACAAAGACCAGAGAGGCAGGCAGCCCCTTGAAGGAATTGTTGTTTCGTGTGTGCACGTGTGATGTGTGTCCTTGTGCTTATGAAAGTTCATATATGTGGAGGCGCATGTGTGTGGGTGCATGTGTGTGCATATCCATGTGGAAGACAGATGTCAATATCAGGTGTCTTCCTCAATTGCTCTCCACCTTATTGACAAAGGGCCTCTCACTGAACCTGGAGCTCACCAACTCAGCTGGACCAGGTAGCCAGCAAGCCACAGGCATCCACCTGTTCCCACCTCTCTAGCACTAGGACTGCAAAGAGAAAGCTACCATGCTCAGCTTTTGCATAGGTTCTGGCGATCTCAACTTGGGTTCTCGAGCTTGTGCAGTGTGCTGTTTTGATTCAGGTGTTTCCCCATAAAATTTTGTGCCCTGAATGCTTAATCCCCAGCTGGTGGCAATTTGGGAATTAGAGCCGCCTGGAGGTGTGTTGTTGGAGGTGGGTTTATGGATGTGAGAGCCAGCTTCCCCTTTCACATTCTGCTGCTGTTGTTCACCTGATGTTGGCCAGGAGGTATTGTCAGCACTTTACTCACTGAGCCATCTCTCCAGGGATTCCTTGGAAGGAGTTCTGACAAAGACCAGTAGATCTGCATCAATGCCCATTAGTACTTCCCAGCTGGCCATGGTCACCACCTGCTCCCAGCAAAAGGCAAAGCACAGCTGAAAAAGTCTCCTGGGATCTCCCCGGGCTTTGCATGGGGGTCTCCGGTTCATGCCTATGTGCTGTTCACAGTTCCCAGCCCACCACAACGGCCACTGAAAGACCAGGGCCTTACGGAGTCCTAGCATGGTGATCCAAAGCTCCCAGAAGGAATATCACAAGACATCTTAGATGTCGACTCCAGGAGACGCCAAGGACAGTTTGAACAAGTCAGTTCACCAGAGGCCCGAAAGCCCACCAGCCTCAGATGCCAAGCTCACCTGGGCATCCTGGAACCACAGAGACTGAATGGTGGAGGGGAGTAGCTTCTTACTGCTGCCCCCTGTCTTGACCACCTGCTGACCCACAAAGGGGGAGACGAGATGGTGAAACTTCCTCACAGATGGTCCTTCTGGCATCTCTGCAGGCAGAAAGAGACAAAGGAGACCACTAACTTAGCTTGGCCTTCCCTAGCAGGTCTGAGGTGCAGAGCGCCAAGAAGAAGCTGGGTGGGCCACCAACTTTAGGAGTATATATGTCCAAAATGGAACCTGGCTGGATGAGGGATCGCATCACAGAGAAGGCGGAGGGTGCAGCAATGGTTTCTCTTCTCTATCCCTTTTCTTCTGCTGCAAGCACCAAGCCATCATGTAGAGGGCGCTATCCATTTCAGGGGCACTGCCACCTCTGAAGCCAGCCTAAGTGCTCCTTTTTGCATTTGTGTGGCGTATGTGTGTGTTTGTGGGTGCAGGTACATGTGCACGTGTGCAGGCAAGAGGTCTTGAGCACCTTCCTCAGTCACTCTCCACCTTGTTATTTGAGACAGGGGCTCTCACTGAACATGGAGCTCACCGATTCCACTCGACTAGCCAGCGAGCCCTCTCCCAGCTGAGATTCCAGGCACATCCTATTATGCCTAGCTTTTACATGAGTGCTGAATATTGAACTAGGGTCTTCACGCCTACAAGGCAAGCACTTTGCCCACTGGGCCATCTTTCTAGCACTCCCTCCCCTTCACCACACACACACTTTGTTTAGTTGGTGTTTCTTTTTATATTTTATTTATTCATTTTCAAGGAGAGAGAGAGAGAGAGAGAGAGAGAGAGAGAGAGAGAGAGAGAGAGAGAGAGAGAGAGAGAGAGCGCGCGCAGCAGGGCCAGGTCTGGCCTATGTGGGTCCTGGGGAATTGAACCCGGGGGCTTAGGCACTGGAGGCAAGTGCCTTAACCACTGAGCCATTTCTCCAGCCCTAGTTGGTGTTTTGTAACCCAGGCTGGCCTCATACTTGAAGTAATCCTCCTGCATCAGCCTACCAAGGGCATGTGTGAAGCAAGCCAGTCTTAATGGGTGCAGACCTAAGGAGCTTCCCAACATCCCACAGGGAGGGAGTTCTGGAAAAGCCTGCCTCTGCGGGGCACCCTCCTCTTCATCATCTTGGCCCGCGAATGTACTTCTCAGAGGTATTTTGGTGCAGACAAGGGTAAAGGCAAGGTGAGAACTCGGGGCCTCGCCGCCAAAGTCGTCGCCTGCCTTGAGCCCAAGTCTCCGGGCTGCAGTAAGGACCGAACCTGGCACCTCCAGGCGGTGTGAGGCGGGAGAGAAGGGCGCCCCAGGGCCCCAGAAAGGGCGGGCGGTGCCCTGGCCAACAGAGAAGCTCGGGACCAGGCTGCCTGCGGACGGCCCGAAAGGATGCCGCTGTTTTCCCATAACTGGACTTCGTTTCTAACGTGGTGCTGACAACGTGCACGTGCGTGCGCACCCGCCGCAGGGAAACGTGGGACCCAGAACGCCCGCAGCCCTGGCCACCCCCGGCCCCCCATCACCCCTGGGCCTGGAGCGAGCGAGCGAGCGAGGACTCACCTGCTGAACACCGGCGCCCGAGCGGGTCCGTTGGCCAGCGCCTCCCGCAACGTGGGCGGGGACACTCGCGGCTCCGCCCCACGTGAACGCGAGAGGCAGAGCGCGTCCCGGAAGGGCGGAGCCCTCTCGGGAGCGGGCGTGGCGCGAGGGCCCTGGGGGCGGGGCTCTCGGGAGTGGGCGTGGCGCGAGGGCCCTGGGGGCGGGGCTCTCGGGAGCGG
>PVHP010002978.1:0-83169 GCA_004024765.1 Zapus hudsonius | reverse complement strand
AACAACAAGACAGAATTCTGTCAAAGCTCTTGAGTGCCCTCCCCAGGCCTGAGGCAAAACCCTGTTACTGAAGAAACCACAGACTGCATCGATCAGCATCGAGAAACCCTTCAACGTCCGGAATGGTATCCAGCCCCCAGAAGGCAGTTAGTGTAGTGCTGGAAGGCACTGCACAGGCTGCCAGGGGAAAATGATCAACAACAGCTGGAGTAAACAGAGACCACTGACAGGAAACACAATCGGTGGTTATGAGTAAGCTGACCACACCTCCTAGTGGGAGTGAGCAGTGAACCAAAAACTTGTGTAATGGAGGAGCCTGGGCCTGGGGGAGACAATCAACAGCTTTCAATTCGGCCAATTTTCCACTTAGTGAGGGGGTCCCCTTGTCTGGAACTTGGGATTCAGGGCGATAGGCACCGGATCCCATACTCTTAGGCTCCCAAGACAAGATGCACTATGGGACCAACTGACAGGGAGGCTACTAAAAATAGAATCCTAGTAATCCAAAATTGTGTATATTTGTTAACCTACACTGATCTCACTCTCCGATGGAGATTGTGTTTGTATCTTTCAGGATGCAGCGAGAGATCTGGGGCTCGTCTAACCCTACCAACCGACCATAGGCCGATACCTGAGATTCTGGCAAGAGAGGGGCCACCACAGTCATACCATGGAGGATCCAAATGGAAGTCCGAAGAGAAAGATGAGATGAACAAGGGTCCCACAGCACAGGATTAGCCATTAAATCAACACAGGATTAGCCAGTGGAACAGAAACCAACGATTTTCGACACAAAGACCCCTAAGCTCACAACCTTAAAGCAATCTTATTACTCATCCACCACGACTCAGGGAACTCTGCGGAAGAGGGGGCGGAAAGATTGTGAGAGCCGTGGTGGGGGAGAGTATCCAGAGGTACGGACAGGAGAACCTGGCTGAATACTAGGCTATCCATGGTCCCCTGGCACAAGGACTGATCCAGACGACCCATCGAGGAGGTTATCCAGCGGAGTGGGGAGGGGAATCGGGGATAGCAACTCATTGTTTGCCCACTAAATGTTGTAACTCATTATGGACAATAAAAAAAAATTTAAAAAAAAACTTCTAGGCACAAATGGCCTTAATATTCATGACTTGTGCCTGATACTCACTACAAAAGATCCTCATAATAGGAGGAAAAGATGATGACACTGAAACAAAATAGAGACTAATTGTTAGGGGGAGGAGATATGATGGAGGTTGGGGAGGGAATTATAATGGTTTATTGTCTATAATTATGAAAGCTACAAATAAAAAGTATTTTTAATAAAAAATGTATTGTTCTGTTTTCAAGTTTTTATATTTTCTCTGTAGTTTCTATTGCTATTGATTTCTAGCTTTCTCTCACTGTGTTCCACTAAGAGATAAGAAATTAGATTCTTTTGAACTTGTAAGAAACTGCTTTGTGGTCTACACTGTGGGCCATTTTAGAGCCAATTTTATGGCTACTAATAGGAATGTGTTTTCCATATCTGTTGAGTGGGATATTCTGTACATAACTATTAAGTCCATTCGAACTCTAAAGGGTTTTTTTGTGATTTTTTTAGTATGGATGATCTCTCTGAAAACAAGAATGATGTCTTTAGGCCTTCCGTGCTGGATTGGTACTTCTGAGGCATCCAGCCACATGGACTGAGCAGCTACTGGTTCCTTGACTCTTGGGCTTGCAGACTGCAATTGTGGGACTGCTGTGAGTTAACCTAATAAATCCCCGTTTTTACTACAATTCATTCTGTTGGTTCTGTTCTTCTAGAGAACCCTGACTAACACAATGAGTTTAGGACATTTGCATTTAAGATTATTATTAAAAGATGTTTACTAGTTCCTATAATTGTATTGATCATTTCTCTGATTGGTTAGATTACTATTTGTTCTTTTCTTTTTCCTGTATTGGTAGTAAAGGTTTTCTTTGGTCTGGTGTAGTGGCACACACCTTTAAACCTACCTCTCAGGAGGCTGAGGTAGAAGGATTGCTGTGACTTCCGGCCAGCTTGGAGGTAGATTTAGTTCCAGATCAGCCTGGGCTAGTGTGAGGCCCTGTCTTGAAAACATTAAAAAAAAAAAAAAACTGGAAGAAGGTTACTGTGCTGGAGATGATGGATTCCTTCCTACACCTCCTTTATTCCTCTCATGAATTCATTCTTTCCTGGGCTGTTGTGGATGAGATTGTCTGTCTACATCCAGTGTGTGTGGTACTCATTTCAGTATGTCTGTGGTGGTCATGAGCTGCTTTAGTTTGGGCTTGTCTTGAAATATCCTTATTTCTCTGGTCACCTTCAAATGATAATTTTATTGGATATGGCAGTTATTTACTTTCATGGCTGGAGATATATCATTTCATACTTATGTCATGCATGTGTTATACACGTCCTGGAGAGGCTCTTCTCTGGTCATGTGTATTTGGGATCCGAGTGACTTATATTTGGATATCCATTTCATTCTGTCCATTTGGGGAATTTTGCTATAATTTTGTTGGATATGGATTTTGTTTTGATCTCAGCACCTTCTTCCTTCCCATGGATTCTTAGTTTTGTCTATTGATTGTATCCCAGAGTTCTTAGACATTGTGGTCATACTCCTTATTTCCTCATTTATATTTGAACTTACACTTCATCCCTGATGTTCTGCTTAGCCAAGCTTGTTGCTTGGTGATGCTTTCCACTGTGTTTGTAAAAACATTTTTAAGTTTTCTTTGTAATTAAAAATATTTTTATTTATTTGCAAGGAGAGAGAGACAGAGATAAAGACAGAGAGAGAATGTATGCATGCACACGTCCCCACACCAGAGCCTCTTGTAGATGCAAATGAACACCAGACACTTGTGCCATTTTGTGCATCCAGCTTATGTGGGTGTCTTAATGGAACCCTGGGCTCAAAGACTTTTCAAGCAAACACTTTTAACCACTGAAACATCTTCCCAGCCCTCCATTATGCTTTTTATTTGACTCACCGACTTTTTCATTTTCAATATTTATATTTTTCTTTTTCAAAAATCTCAATTTCCTTTCTTGTTTTTTCTTCCATGTTGCTTTTTCGTTCACATTGCTAATTCCTTTATTCACTCATTTTACTGACTTTTCCTCCATCTGGCTGACTTTCCTCTCCAGGTCCTGGATAAAATTCATCTGCTTGTTTTTATCTTATTTGAGATCATTGGTTATTTTACCAGCAAACATTTGTGATCCTTTGAAGAACTGTTACCTGGATTTTTCATTTCTCCTATTTCTGTGTATTGATTTTGTATCCATTGTTGGCTTGAATTTATATTTTTTAATATGGAGATCTTACTGAAAAACGACTTTGAGTGTTCAATCCCCACTACCAATCAGAGAGAAGAAAAATAACCCTTTTGTCACAGTAATAATGTCATTGAACACAATATACTAAAATGATCTTAAAACTGATTAAAGTATTATAGAGATTGTTCATTAGTTTAAGTCACTTGCTTGCAAAGCCTAAAGGCCAGGTTCAATTCCCCAGTACCCTTGTAAAACCAGATGGCACACACATCTGGAGTTTATTGCAGCAGCAGGAGGTCCTGATATACGCATTCTCTCTGTACCCCCTTCTTTCTCTCCTCTTTCTCTATCATAAATAAATACATTTAAAAAAATAATGGAAGAAAGTTTACAAAACAGAAAATAAAAAAAATGGACTCGAGAGATGATTCAGTGGTTAAGGCACTTGTCTCCAAAGTCTAAGAACCTGGGTTTGACTCCCCAATACCCATGTAAAGCCAGATGCACAAAGTGGCACATGCATCTGAAATTCATTTGCAGTGGCTGAAGGCCCTGGTGTGCCTATTCTGTCTGTCTCTCTTCATCTCTTTCTACTTGAAAATAATAATAATAATATATATATTTATTTATTTAAACATGAAAATAGAAAAACTAATACTTGAAGTTAATTATTCGTGGTAAATATGGAAATAGTGAATGAAGTAAAGGAAGAAGGCTGGAAAGGAAAAAGTACAGGAGAGGTGAGGATAAGAATATACAAGGAAAAAGAAGGAGTGAAGAATGGTATGGAGAAGAGAAAAGAGCAAGTGATTAGAAGAACTAAAGAAAAAGAAAAGAACAAATATTTCTTAATAATCAGAATTCTTGAAAATACAATTAGATGACTATAGGAAGGAAGATGATCTTCCAGGCCTGTTGGCTTCTGCCTTTAATCCCAGCATGCAGGAGGCCCAGGAGGATCACTGATCACTGAGTCCCAGGCCAGCCTGAGACTACAGAGTGAATTCCAGGTCAGCCTGGGCTAGAGTGAGACCCTACCTGGAAAGAAAAGGGGGGGGTGATCAAACTAAAAATATTTACAAACTAATTGTCTCTACTTTTGAAAAGTATAATAGAGACAAAAAAAGGGGATACAGGACAAAGAAGACAAATAGAAGAAAGACCAGAAAACCAAAAATATTGCCCAGTAATGAAAACAATGTATAAACAAAAGTAGGTAAATATATGAAAGGGAATAAAAATATAAAAATGTAAATATAATGAAGTAAAAACAATGCTAAAAGTAGTAAAAACTGGGAAGCACATTAAGCAAAAAGAAAGAAGAAGAAGAAGAAGAAGAGGAGGAGGAGGAGGAGGAGGAAGAGGAAGAGGAAGAGGAGGAGGAGGAGAAAAGATGAAAGTTTAGAACAACTTCTTTGAAGCTGCTTGAAATTTGGGAGCTGCTAGTTATATGCACCAGGTAGGGGATGCCAGTTGAGCTTGTGGTCTCTTATTAATGCTTAATGTTGGTGTTGAGCCTGTATTGTACAAACCCTTTGGGATGGATAATGTTGTAGCTAGGGGGTATTTTTTTTTCAAATGTGTTGGAAGCAGGAAACAACCTCAACACTGTCTTCAGACCTCCTGGGTATGACTTGCCATGCTGGAGGGATGCACTGAAAGGTTACAAGGCTGTACAGCAGGTAACACCAGACCAGTGGTTCCAGAGGTTGATCTACCTGTTGACCTCGAGATAGAGCTGTCAAACTCCTGTCATCGATGATACTGGCTTCTTGCAAGGAGCACAGTGTTACACTAGCACACACCTCACTATCCGAGCCATGGAGCGCTTCCTGCAGCTTGCTCTTTTTAGCTTACCAGCATGTGGTCTTCCCAGTCTGGTTTCCCTACTCTCCATAATTGCCTTAGAGTGCTGTCTCTTGCCCCTGGGCTGTGGCAGATTAAATTCTGCAGCCCTAACTTGTGATGGTTTCCCAGTCTCTGGCCCATAGGCATATATATGGCCCATAGGCCTATACAGTGACAAAAACCTGGCCCTCTATGGGAGGCTGAAGAGCAGCCTTCCCCCCTTACCTCTCCCATGTGACTGTGGTACCTTCCTGGGCAAAAGAAACTTCAGACACATGACTCAGTTAAGGATCCTAAGATGGGAAGGTTATCCTGGGACTTTTACATGACTTAATGGGATCCCAAGAGTTCCGGGGAGAGAGAGAGAGGAGGGTCAGGGATAGGGAAAGATCACGTGTTGATGGAAACATTGAAATGACATGGCTATGAACACAGGAGCCTCTAGAAACTGGAGGAATCAAAGAACAGATTCTTCCCAGAGCCTCCAGAAGAGATGGAGCTGAAGACACCATGTGATTAGCTCTCCACGACTGTAAGATAATCAAGTCATGTTGCTTTAAACAACTAAGTCCACATTTATTTTGTTACAGCAGCCACAGGAAACTAACATACTTTCCTGCTGATTCCATGATAATCTCCCAATACAAATTTCTACTAAAGATGTATCAATTTCCTTTGCTTATTTTTTTAAAAATTCATATGCTTTTTATTTTTTTTAATTTATTTATTTGCAAGCAGAGAGGTAGAGAGAAGAGAGACAGAGAGAATGGGCACTCCAAACGAACTCTAGACATATGTGCCTCCTTGTGCATCTGGCTTTATCTGGGTACTGGGGAATCGAACCAGGTCCTTAGGCTTTGCAGGCAAGCTCCTTACCCGCTGAGCCATCTCTTGAGCCCCTCCTTTGCTTATTACCCATTGAATATCACTCACCTCCAGACTCTGGCTTAGTGTTAGTTGGGTGGCCATCTCACACTGTCCCCATAAAAAACTTAACTTTCCGGGCTGGAGAGACGGCTCAGTGGTTAAAGCACTTGCCTCTAGTGCCTAAGGACCAGGGTTCAATTCCCCAGGTCCCGCATAAGCCACACCCATAAGGTGGTGGCCCTGGTGCTCTCTCTCTCTCTGTCTCTGTATCTCTCTCTATATCTCTCTGCTTGAAAATGAATAAATAAAATATTTTAAAAAACCTTAACTTCCTCCAGGAAACTCACCCTGAATTGAAATTCTCTGCTTACTGGACCTTCCTTCTCCCTTCATAGAGTGAGTTTAGCAAGAAAGAGAAATGTGTGATTCATCTTTGGACCCTAGCACTGTGGATAAATAAATATTAATTGTGCAAATTAAAACCCAGTTATACACCAAAATGTGAAAAAAGGGTATAATGGCTTATGGGAAAAAATGGCTTATGGGAAAGAAACTTTGGATAAACACTCATGGTAGGCTCACCCCCCCTTTTTTAAACAATAGAAATTAAGTGTTTTTTTTAAATATGCTTATCTAAATTGAAAATTCTGTTCTGATTTATGATAGGATTTTTAAAAGCTGACTAGACATACTCAATGTTGGCTAACTCCCTTGCATGGAACTGAAAGCAGTGTCCTTGCAATCAATTTATGATAGTGTTAAAACCTAAAGGGAAATAAAATGTCCATTTCAGGAACAGTGGGTGTGGCTGTGTTTCTCACACTTCAGTGTTTCTGTAGGACATTCTGCAACATTTTGATTTTGAGTCTGCTATAACCAGCTTTATCCAGGCTGCTATGGAACACATATTTGAGACACTTGAGCTTAAGGGAGCTTGTTCTGTTGCATGACAAGGAAACAAATGATTTCTCCCCTTCCCAAGAACTGTGTTCCCTGACTAAGTTTCTTAAGCCCTTTGGACTTTATCCCACAAAAATTCTCTAGCGCAAGTACACAGGGATATCCACCACAGCTCCATTTGTAACAGCACTGGATTGGAAGCAAACCCAAACGTCAATCAATAGCAAAGTGGTTGAATAAATTACAGTACACACATAATCCAGGGGGTTATGCATTCCTTAGAAAGAATGAGATTGTTTCATACATACTTCTTGCTTTATAATAATATTTCATTGCTCAAAACCCTCCAGGGCTTCCAGTTTTATTTAAATAAAATTCTAACCTTTTCCCCTGATCTAAAATGCCTTTTTTGGGGTGGCTGTGCCTTCCTTCAAACCCTAGGCTCTGCACTCTGTTTCCCACCATTTGGACTCAGCACTGTGGCTTTCTCCTTTAGTTCCCCTTCAGGAGCCCCCCCCCCACTCTTTCCTACAAGTCTTTGGTATTCGTGATTCTCTCATCTGGGATTTTCCCCTTACATCAATGTTTCTAAGCCTTAATTACACATCAACACCATTATATCCTGGACTGTACCCCAAGCAGTCAATTCAGAATCTCTACAGTGGTCTCCAGGCATCAAGTCGTTTGGGTTTTGTTTGTTTTCAAGCGCCTCAGGTAATTCTCTGAACAGTCCAGTCTGAGAACCCAGGCAACTCCTCTCAAACTCAGTGCATAGTTAAAATTTCATCTCCCCAAAGAAGTACACAATTTATATTAATTTTAAAACTAAAGGTTGCAGGCTGGAGAGATGGCTTAGTAATTAAAGGTACTTGCTTATAAAGCCTGCTGGCCCTGGTTTGATTCCCCAGTGCCCATGTAAAACCAGATGCCCAGATGCACAAAGAAGAGCACACATCTGGGGTTCATTTGCAACAGCAAGAGGTCCTGGTGCACCCATACTCTCTTCTCTCTCTCTTTCTCTCTCTCTCTCTCTCTCTCTTTCTCCTTTCAGATAAATAAATGTTTAAGGGCTGGAGAGATTTCTCAGAGGTTAAAGGCATGACCCTGGTTTGATTCACTAGTACCCATGTAAATCACAAAGTGGTGTATGTATCTAGAGTTCATTTGCAGTGTCTAGAGGCCCTAGTGTGCCCATTCCTTCCTTCCCTCCCTGTCTTTATCTTTCTCTCCTCCCTGTCAGCTTGCAAATAAATTAAATGAAATATTTTTAAATGTTCTAAAAATCTAAAGGTTTCATTTACTGGACAGAGTTTAAAAGCTAAAGTATAAGCAAAATATGAGTACAAACAAATTTGATTTGTAAACGTGAAGATAATACAGGAAGCATTCATTGGAAATACAGTGTTAAAACCTTCCAAAATCAACTTAAAATGAGCAAAGGACTTGAATAGATACATTTACAAAGAAGACATAAAAGTGGCCAGCAGGTATATGGAAAGTGCTCAACACTGCAAATCACTAGCACAATGTGAACCCAAACCACGAGACACTGTCTCGCATCTGTTCGGATGACTATCAAGAGATGACAAGTGATGGGGAGGGTGTGGAGAAAAGGGTAGACTGTGGTCTGCCATTATGGAAAACCATCTACAGTTTCCTCCAAAAATTAAAAGTGGAAGAACTATATGATCTGGCAATTTCACTTCTGAGTACCCAAAAGAAGCAGAACAATTCCCTCATAAAGGAGTCTACATCCCTGTGCTCATTACAGTCCTGTTGATAATAGCAGCCAGGATGGAGAAACAGCTGGAGTGTCTAACTACATAGGAATGGTTAAGGAGATTAGGTTGTGTATATATCACATAATATCATTTCACCTTAAAAAAAGAACAAGATCTTGCCATTTAGGACAATAGAGACAAACCCGGAGGATTTGTCTTGGTAAAATATACCAGATACAGAAAAACATTAGTGTAATATCATTTGTATATGAAATCTTAAACAGTCAAAAGCAATGTGGGGCATAATGACACATTTCTTTAATCCCAGCACTTGGAAGACTGAAGTAGGAGGATCTCTGTGAGTTTGAGGTCAGCATAAGGCTACAGTGAGTTCCAGGTCAGGTCAGCCTGGGACTAGAGTAAGACCCTTCCTCAAAACAAACAAAAATCAAAACCACAGACACTAAAGTAGAACCAGGGTGGGAGGAGGAACTAGGAAGAGCAAATCAAAGGGTATACACCTGCGATTGTGTAGGATACTCAGTCTAAAGGCCTGATGGATGGGAAGAAGATTGTGTTCATAATGTCGTACAGAATGTTGAAAATCTGCTGAGAGAGATTGTTAGGTGTTCTTACCGCATGTACTAAATAGTAGTGATGTGTTGAGATGGTTATTTAAATTTCTAAGGAAGGACAGCATAGCAACATCACATCCTCAGTAACTGGGATCTTGTAGCAGTTTCCTCTTTCTGAGCCTCTCTGAGGAAAGGATAAGGGTGCTCAGAGGATGATTTAAGGAACAAATGAGGTCCTGAAATACATGTAGTGGATGTGAGGAAATGGTATTCAGTATTGCTAAGTAACAAGTGATCCTTTGAGGCAGTGAGAACAAACAGAAGTGTCATGTATCTGAGGGTCAAAAAAAAAGCATGTCAAATACAGCATATAGAGTTGGTCTTAAGATAAAGCTAGAGGCTGGGGGAAATGGCTCAGTGGGTAATCTTCTTGTCACACAAGCATGAGAATCTGAGTTTGAATACCCAGCACCCTAGTAAAAGCGGGGTGCAATGGCACACACCTGTAATCCCAGTGCTAGGGAGGTAGAGTCAGGAGGACTCCTGGAACTTGCTGGTTAGCTAGTCTTGTCAAATCTATGAGCTCCAGGTTCAGTGAGATACCCTGTCTCAAAAGCAAGGTGGAGAGCAAGGTTGGGGAAAACACTAGGCATTAATCTCTGGCACACACACACACACACACACACACACACACACACACACACACACACACACACACACACACACACACACACCCCTCCACATTAATAATAAAGTAACCTTGGAATTGGGGAAGCAGAAAAAATGGCAAGGGTTACCAGCAGCATCTCACGGGATTTGGGAACTGTAGGAAGAGAAGTTAAAGGTAGAATTTTGTGATGTGTTTGGGCATGAGAGAGTTAAACAGGAGGAAAGAGCTTGTCTAAAAAGACAGGGCAGCAGTGTGTCAGGATGGGCCAACCTTCTGTTTTCTATCATATGGCATCTTTTTAGTGCTGGCATTACCTGCATTCAATTGTGTAGAAGAGGAAGTCTGTGATTGGAAGCAGATCTGTCATGGGAAGATAGGAGGAGGGGTGGTAGGAGATAGGATCTGGGTGGACAGTCCCTTGCGCAGGAATTTCTGTGGTCTTTTGGAGTGATTCTGGGGTAGGAGTTTACTGACCTCAAAGAAGCAAGTTGCAGGGTTTTCCAGGGACAGATCTCAAACTCATTCCTAATAGCAGCATCTCCTGCTCCCATGGTGAGGAGAGACCCAGTCCTGGCAGGAAAGCAGGGCACACCCACTCAGGCTACTTTCCTCAGTCCAATAAATGGACAAGAGAAATAACAAGGGCCAGGCTAGGTCAAGGAGAACCAACCTTGTTAGGAATCCTAAGGGAGGGTCGCACACAGGGAGTGTATTAGTCACTACTCTCATTGATGTGATAAAATATTGGAGAAAAGCAACTTAAAGAAGGAAGGGCTTAATTTGGCTCACCATTTAAGGGTACAGTGTGCCACAGCGGGAAAGGCACCATAGCAATAGCCTGAGGTGGCTGGTCATGTTACATCCATAGTAAAGAAACAGATGAAGTTTGCTTTCTCCTTTTTTCCTTTTAGCACCCACCTAGGACCTCAACTCATGGGATGGTACCATCCATTCTGGGTCATTCATTCCTTAAACCTCCCAGGAAGCACCACCCCAGAGGTTTGTCTCCTTGCTGATTCTAAATCCTGCCAAGTTCTACCATCACAGGCAGGGGGAGTTGCTATTTGACCAGATCTACTACTTTCTACAAAGGCAATGGAACCTGTGTCAGCCCATGGCCAAACAGGGGGTGGGCTGGGGAATAAATCCTCCATCTCTCCTCTGCCTTCCCCTGCAGATGACTACACTGTGGACTGAGTACACGGTGAAAGGGAAGAATGTCTATGGATGCAGCTCACTGTGGTGGGGAGGGACAGCCTCCTGAGGTGCAGAGCAGGATGGAGAAGGCATTCTGGAGCACAGTGAACAATCTCACAGATCAACAAGCTCACAGAAGGGGCTGATCAGCAGCCTGCAGCCTCCTACCAGCTCTGCCTTAGTGGATCCCTTCCACACCTCCATCTCTGATCCTAACCCCTACACATCTAACCCATCATCTTGCTTTGAAAACTGGACCCCTTAGTAGCTCTCATTGAACAGGGACTAAAGATTTCAAGGTGGGGGTCTCATTGTAGCCCAGGCTGACTTGGAATTCACTACGTAGTCTCAGGCTGGCCTTGAAATTCAAGGTTATCCTCCCACCTCAGCCTCCCAAATTCTGGAATTAAAGGTGTGCACCACTGTGTCTGGCTATTTATACCGTCTTGGAGCGAATGGAGGGCTTCTCTGAGCAAGATCTTAAAGGCAAAACCACAAAGAGAAGATTGAGAATTTGTGCTGCATAAAAAAACTATTCCATTTGACAAAACCCACCATGAACAAAGTTGAAAAGGCATAAAAAATAACCAGAATAAACTTCAAACAAAAAATACTATCATTTCAGCCACTTTAAGTAAAAGGAGTCCTGTCTAAATAAATAAGGAACTCATACAAATAGATAAGAATTGACCCAAGTTTGTGGGGATGGGCTAAGAAAAAGGTAAAATAAAACTGAAAATACAAAAATTAAAATTGATGCACAGGCAAAGGACACAGCAGATGGAAAAAATGTTTGCCCCAGAAACGCACATTTCTTTCTCTAGCCAAGTTCACAAAGATCATTTTTTTTTTGAGGTAGGATCTCCCTCTGTATTTCAAATTCTGCTGGACTACGTGGCCTCAATCTCCTGAGTGGTTCTGGGATTACAGGCATGAGCCACCGTGCCTGCCTAAGGTTGCTTTTAATGAGAAGAACTCAGTGTGGGCAGAGACACAATCAAACAGGCCTTCAGGAGTTGTTTTGAGGAAAATAAATTATTAAACTTAAAAAAATCAAATTGAAAGCTAAATCTGGAGAAATATTTAATATTCATTCCCCCCAGACCAAACAACTCCACTTTCCCGTATCTCTGCACACACCTTTCTCCTCACTGAGTGAAGCTTACCCGGCTTGATATGACAGAAACCTTCGTCTCCCACATCTTCCACCTGACATGTCGTCCTGTCCATATGAAAACCTGTGTGTATGTGCCTCGGAGTACTTTCTGCTCTTCTTGGGAAGCTCCTCACTACCTTCTGGGCTTGGCTAACTCTGCTCACTCTTCTGAGAATTAGGCAAGTTCTCAGAGGGCCTTCCCTCCTCACCATCCAGCCTGTTAGTTTCCCTTCTCCATAGCACCAAATACATATTGACTACAGGCAATTTGCATATTTATTCCACTCATTTACATATCTAAATATCTAATAGCATGCCTGTGTCCACCATCTTAATTTCTATACTTGCATTCCCTAATTGGTGGTTTTCAAAGTAGGGGTAGTCTATGCCCAGGAAATATATGGCAACATCTAGAAATACATTTTTGTCTTTCTGTGCTTCTCTCTCCTCGTTCTCCTCTCCTCTCCCATTTCCTTTCCTTTTTTGCCAACTGAGGGAAGAGAAAGTGCTGTTATCTAGTGTATAGAAGTGACAGGTGTTGCTAAATATCCAGCCATGTTCATAATCATCCCAAGTTAGGCCAAAAGGTCAATAGTACTATGCTGAGAAACCCTGCCCTAGCTTCTGCCTAGTTAGAATACTCCCTGCCTCTCAAAAAAAAAAAAAAAACTACAAAATTATATATTGCAATATGGTAAAATGAACCTTTTTTGTTTGTTTGTAATTTGGTCTTGGCCATGTAGACCAAGATCTGCCTGTCTCAGCCTCCCAAATGATGGGATTATAGTCTCAAGCCACCAGGTCCAGACTTGAAATAAACTTCAAAAGCTCAAGTTACTACTCTGGTCAGTGGGCACTACAGTATCGGTGGCAGAAGGCCCCAAGGAAGATGAGGCAATATAGGAAGTGTCTGGGACAAAGGTGGGGCTTCATCTATATTAGCTCTTCCTATCAGTGAAGTGCCTAATCTAAGTGACGGGTTGAGAAATGAGCCATACATACTTTGTAGTTAAGGGTCGAGGGAAATGGCCCCATTGGTAAATGTCTGCTGTGTAAACATGAGGACCTGCTCAGAACCTACATAAGAAAACTATGTGTGGTGGCATGTTATCCCAGTGCTGGGGAGGCAGAGACAGGCAGATCCCTGAGGCTTGCTGGCCAGCCAGTGCTTACTTGGCAAGTTCCAGGACAATAAGAGACCCCATTTATTCAAATACAAAAAGAAGTGGATGGCATCTGAGCATGTCCTCTGCCCTCCACACCCATGCACACGTATATCAACCACATGTACACACACACACACACACACACACACACACACACACACAAAATAGACCTTGTAGTCAAATTCCTTCACTTCAGAGCTAAGGAAACTATCTACCAAGGTTAATGACCTTGTCAAATCTTTGGCCTCAAATCTGAGTTTTCAGTTTAGCGGCAAACCAAATTTTAAATGCGTATATAAGAAACTGCAAGCCTCCTCTTTTAAAAGGAATTATTATCCTTTTTGGTTTGGATTGTAAATACAGTTTTCATAGGTATGCATAAAATTTTCTTAAAAATAGAATACTAACGGAACAGTAATTCAACTGAATAATGTTACCAGAAATTTCACAGGGGTTTATTTTAAAATTACATTTCTGGCATTATTGCAGAAATGGGAAAATATATTAAAACACAAAGTAAAACAAATAATACATTCTTTCTACTGTAAGAGATACAATCAGAATTCAGAATAACTATTAAGTAGTTTGTTATAAACCATCCGAATATTCTCAGGCTTTCTGGCATGTAGGCCAAAAATTACCTACCCAGTAATGGCTTGGCTCTTCTTCCTATTCAATTGCTAAAATATACAATGAGATTTCTTATAAAACATAACCTAGATACATCATCAGATCTGAGATCTTACATTGTAACATGTTATAGCTTTTAATACCAGCACACATATAACTAAAATGTAAGAAAATTATGGCAAATAAATGAAAACATTTATATTTTAACAAATATAGACTTTATTAGGTGTTCCTTATACAGTCATCTGGTATGTTTAAAGAGTGAGCAATCATGTAAAAGGAAATATGGTCATAACTGCTTGAAGTAATAAAATCCCCAAACTAAATAACATCTCATAATTCATTGCACAGTATATATTAGATTTCATTACATCAGTACATAGCTTAGCAGTAAATTCTCCTGATGACCATAAACCTGTAAGGTGTTGTCATGCCGAATCATGCAGGAGAGGCAGGAAACCTTTTTTCTTAGCGCACTTGCAGAGTTGTAGTGCGTTGCCACCTAGTGGCAAAAGTTTGGTCCTTATTCTAATGAAAGGACTTTCAAAAGAGCTGTCTCATCTGACTGTACTGTCAGCTGGAGCTCTTAAAATGCATTGTAAGCATGCAGTGCAAACCCTCTCCACCCAGCAGGCTGTTCAGGAATCAGGTGGGGCAGTTTTTATATTCATTCAACTTTTTAAATTTCAACTACTTTGGTCATTTTTTTTTTTACTTTTTTTTTCTTTATTGTCCATAATGAGTCACATTGTTCAGTGGGCCAACAATGAGTTGTTATCCCCAATTTCCCGTTAAACCCACACATTAAAAAAAAAAAAAATCCGGTTTGTGACTTTGGAAGGATTATGATGGCTACAGGGATTTTGAGTTTTAACCCAGTTTTTATTCTACTTTTAAGTCTTTCAGCAAGTCAGAATTAATCCGGAAGAAGGGAGTCCCTGAGCAGCTACATGAAATTACCACACACTACACTTTGGACTTTGTTGTTTTGGTGGTGCGTGTGTGGCGTGCAAGTGTGTACATTTATTCCTGTGTGTTAGCACACTGGAGGCCAGAGGTCAGCCGTGTCTTCCTCAATTGCTCTCCACCTTGTTTTAGGAAAACAGGGTCTTCTCATTGAATGTGGAGCTCACCAATTAGGCGAGACTAGCTAGCCAGTGAACCCTGGCTATTAGATTCTCTAGATCCTCTGGTCTCTGCCTCCTCATAGCAGGGCGGGGAGGGGACTTAAAGGTGCATTCTACTACACCTGGCTTCTGTGTGGGTGCTGGGGATCCATTCCGGTTCTCCTCTGAGTTGTGAGGCAAGCATTCTACCCACTGAGCTATCTTTCCAGCCCCTACTTTGGATCTTACACTCTAGAATTTGCATCCCATAGGTTTTGGTATGTTTCCATTTTCATTTAGTCCTATGACATTTTTTTTTCACTGACCCACTTATTGGTCAAAAATGTATTGTTCAGTCTCTAGGAGTCTGTATTTTCTGTAGTTTCTCCTGATTTTTTTTTCCTGATTTTTATCTTTATTACATTGTGGTAGGATAATATACAATAACTTGTTTCAATTTTTCTTAATTTGTTGAGCCTTGCTTTGTGTCCTAATATATGATTTTAGTGGTTTTGTGTGCTGTTAAGTGTATTCTGTACTATTTTAAAAAATATTTTATTTATTCATTTTTCAAGCCAGGGAGATACAGAGAGAGAGAGATAGAAAGACAGAGAGAGAGAGAGAGAGAGCGTGCATCAGGGTCAGCACCCTGTGGGTCTGACTCACGTGGGCCCTGGGGAACTGAACCAGGGGCCCTAGACACTGGAGGCAAGTGCCTCAACCGCTGAGCCATCTCTCCAGTCCTACTCTGTACTATTTTGATGGAAAGTTTAGTAAATGTCCAGATCCATTTGATCTGTGGTGTCATTGTTTTGTCTAGATAATCTACTGGTGACAGTGAGATACTAAAGTTGTCTACTCTTATTGTGTTAGGATTTATCTATGACATTATATTTAGATTTTGTTTTGTACAATTAAGTGCACCTGTGTTTGGTGCATGTATGTTTAGCATTGTAATGTCCTCTTGGTGAACTGTTCCCTTGGTCAGAAGTGACTGTCATATGCTCAGCATTAAATAAGGCATCATTCTCACACCCACCAATGCTCAGGAAACATTTTGGAAAAGGTGGCAGAGAGAATGTAGGGGCCAGAGGATGGGGGGGTGGACTGCTTCGGAATGTTGTTACTGTGACATTCATGCCTCACAGTAGCTGTGCTCTGTACAATATTGGGCCTATCAACATGTCATGTTCGATGAAGGAGGGCAAGACATCAAAACAGAAGAGGGACTGATTGGAGGAAGGGGTTCAGTGGAGGGCCATGGAGGTGGGGAGGGAGAGTGATGGGAAGGGATTATAATTAAAATATATTCACACACACATAAACATTTTCAATAAAATATAAAACAAAGGACAATATGACACCTCCCAGAATGAAAAAAAAAAAGTGACTTCCCACCTAAGGGAATTTGGAAAATTGCTCAAGTAACTTCAGTGTCATGAATAAAAATCAAATCAAAAATTAGAATGTTAAAGTAGATGTGGTATAAATGTTGAGCTTGTCAAACCCCTTTCTACTCCACTTGGAAGCTGTGCACCAGCCCTGGAAACTGGTTCCTTTGGAACCACAAGCTATCAGCTCTCTGTGATACCCATCCACGCTCTGTGCTTGATAGGCCATATCTGCTCAAAATTATTTAACTCCTAACCCAAATTTCTACAGCACTCAATTATAACTTTGCTTTCTCCATGAAAATGAGAAATTTTTGTAGCATATAATGCTAGAAATAATTTTTATTTAAAAAGTTTTGAGACAAAGAAGCAGAGATAAGAGGGTGGAAGAAAGAGAGGATTAGTGGGCACCCCAGGGCCCCTTGCCACTGCAAATGAACTCCAGATGCATGTGCCACTTTGTGCATCTGGCTTTATGTGGGTACTGGGAATTAAACGGGATCATCAGGCTTTACAAGTGCTTTTAACTGCTGAACCATCTCTCCAGACCCCCATTCAACCTTTTTACTGATGAACCAATCTCATTTAAATATACAACTTAAGAATGTTGGAGAAATACTATGAATTTTCCTAAAATTAGTTTTATAACTGCAGTATCTAAGCAGCATGGTTCGTGATACCATGTATATACTGTGCACAACGGATCAGCCTTAAAATACATTGTTAGAAATCAGTATGGAAATCACCTTGACTTTCCCATGTGAAGTAAAATTGTTATGTAAATGGAGACTTTGATTTCTATGTATGCTGATATGCAAATTAGCCATTTATAATAATTAAATAGCCGAGTTTCAGGATTCTATAGAAAAATCACAGCAAGGGATATTAAACCAGTACCCAATTACTGTGACATTATACAAATAATTTCTGGATAAAGTACATGAGAGGTAGGAAAAGTTAGTCTGAGTTAAATCTATTCTGAAAGTAATTTTTAATTCCTTTCTAAGTCTAAGTCAAGGGCAATCTTAAAACTTTGAACAATAATAAGCCATTTTAAATCCTACAGTGTAAATTAGTGGATGTGATACGATGGGAATTTGAAAAGTCAATTTAAATGGCAAACCCAAGAGGAGAGTGGCCTTGTTGGATTCCATCCCAACTAAATACCATAGAAATCCAGTTCTCTTCCCAACTCACGTGACAGACACTCCATTCCGGGCTGGACAGCCAAGGGGAATGATTGAGCAGAACCAGTGGAAATAGGAGGGAGAGAGCACCCTCAGCCTTGGGTGCTAGGTGCTATTAGACTTATTAGGACTGTTTTCCCAATTTACATACTCTCTCTTCCCCACACTCCTCTGTGCCAGTAACTGCTCTGGGTCCTTGATAAATAAATCAGTAAGCTAATTTTAAAAAGCATGCAAAATAGGTTCTATCACTAGTCCTATTTTAGGGCAGAGAAAATTGGGGCACACGGGTTAAATCACTTTCCTAAAGTTAGAGGAAGTGAACAGACTTGAGACCTGTGTGGTCTGATCAAAAGCAGGTCTGAATTACTCTATTGTCTTCAGCTGTTTTGATCTCCCATAAGGACTTGGTGGCAAAAAGGCTTTCTTTCCAATGATAGGATTTGGTTATCTGCCACCTTCGTCGTTCAATGATCCAAATTCCAGTCCTACTTTCTTATTCTTCCTAAAAAGCAGAACCTAGTCTTAACACTAAGCACACTGCTAAGAGCACACTATGTTCCAAATCTTTGTTCTCATTTATTAGTGGTCACGTGATACAGACAGGCAGTTTAGGTTTAAGAGGAACTCTCCCAGAACCAGAGGCTGCCATGAACAGGTGGCTAGCCTGGAAGCTCCTGTTAAACCTCAGCTACCCTTAGTGTGCCTTTAAGTGAAGAGCACTTAAGATAGGATGGATGTTAAAGAATTCCTCTTACAAACATGAGGAAAACCATTTTAAAGAACCTAACTTGCTTAAAAAGAATCAACATGAATTATTTTTAGGATGAGTGCTTCAAAATATAATTAGAGGGCTGTGGAGTTGGCTCATTGGTTAAAGATGCTAGCTTGCAAACTACCACATGTGTTTGGAATTGACTTGCAGTGGCAAAATACCTGGGCATGCTCAGAAATTTCCCAGGAATTTTATTCTAGGAAAACTTAGATGCTTTGGGGTCATGCTGCAAAAAAATTAATAAATTAAAAATTTAAAAACAATTATAAAACACGTACCTGTACATTTTGATTTTGTGAATCATGAATACAAAACTTGTTCATATTCTTTCAGCTTGTCCTTCAAGGCTTGATCCCAATTACACATGCCTGCTTCACACAGCAGAGGTGTGAACACTGCACACAGAGGACCTCCTGCTCCTACCCTGCTCGCTGCAGTTCTAGCTCTCCCTTCCACAAGGCACTTCACAATTCACCAGCAGAATTAGCACAGAATGATTCTAATTTATATTTTAAAAATTAGCCTATAATCTTTAACGTTTTTACTGACTAGTATCCAAACTTTAAAGCAACATCTTTAAAAAGTTAACTTGTCTTTATATTTTTGCCTATTTTCCCAGTGTTATTTTTTGATTCCTGACCTACTTATTAGCACAGCACTCTATCCTTGAAAAGTAGTTATGGCACTGATATCTTGCCTTCCAAGTGTCTTGCTAACCTACAAAGGCAATATAAAAGTGACTATACAGCTTAGTGTAATGATATATCCTTTAGAAAGCTGAGAGGTTATCTACCCAATGGGAAAAGAATAAAGTGACCCCTCTGATCTCCAAGAAGCAGTTAGGTATCAACTAAAATATCCTGTAAGTTTGAAAAGAATTGTGACAAACAAGTGTATTCGGTAATTATCAGAATTAGGTTTAGAATGGGCTAGAGCAAGACCCTACCTTGAAAAACAGAACAAACAAACAAACAAAAATCCAACAATGATTACAGTAGACATTTATTGTGGTTCTGGTTTAACCAACTTCATAAAAATACATATGCATCTGCAAATCTCAATGACAAGATTACTTCTTTGCCCATTCTTCTCTCTCTTTTCTTTCCCGAATAACCTCTTTCAGATATGGTTCAAGGTAGAATTTATCCTAAAGAATGAAGAAAATCATAAGTCTTAAACCACAAATGAAATCTAAAATAATGAATTACTTTTGTTTGCAACTTAATAAAATGTATTTTCTCTGGTATGTGTGTCAAGGAGGGTGGTGAGAGATGATATAAATTTTTAAATAAATAAAATAGAAAAAAATGAATTCACAAGTACACTGGAAGTATGTTCTTTTTAAATGAAAACACTCACAAAGATATTGTATAAGTTGCTTTAACAGGTTATGAGAGGAAGAAACAAACACTATAGGCTTTTGCATGGTTTCAATGAAGTTCAGTACCAAAGGCCTTCCAGGAGTAGAGGACCACTAAGTGGGTTTCACATGCCTAAAAATCTTTTCATCTGAACAGGAAGCAGAGTATAGGAAGAACTGGCCTAGGAAAGAGAAGACCTGGATTCTAGTTCTGGTCTTCTCTATTAGAGACTAACTTAATGATTCTAGAAGTCACTTCACCTCCAAGTCTCAATATTTTTCTCTAAAACAGCACTGACATATCAGACACATAAAAGCTGCTCTACCTCCTCATACTTTGTCCACTGCTCAGGAGGCAAAATCTGATGCTTCAAGGAGAGGTCCAGTGCCCTCTTAATGCGAAACATCCTGTCATTATACAGGTTCTCAGGAAGCCGTCTTATGGCTTCTTTCACATCTTCATCCTCATATATTGTATCATCTCGCATCAATCCTATGGCAGAAAGTAAGAGAATTAGTTTGAACATGGTTTCAAGAACTAGAGGCTTTTTTTTTTTTTTTTTTTTGACAGGTTTTTGCTATGCAGCACATGCTGGCCATTCTCCTGATCAGCCTCCCCAATGCTGAAATTATTGGCATGACCACATAGCCTGGTACTTTTATAAAAACAAAATATCTTTTAAGATTTGGGTGAAGGGGCTGAAGAGATGGCTCAGTGGTCAAAGGTGCTTGCTTGGAAAGCCTGATAGCTGGGGTTTGATTCCACAGTTTCCACGTAAAGCCAGATAGACAAAGTGACACAAGCACCTGGAGTTTGCATTGTCAGGAGGTCCTGGCACACCCATTCTCTCCCTCCCTCCCTCCCTCTGTCTGTCTGTCTGTCTCTCTTTCTGCTTATAAACAAAAAATATATTTTAAAAAGACTTGGGTGAATTAGCAAGTTTAAAATCATTAGGTATGATAGAAACCAAAAGCATTTCATCCGTGAGTTATTTCTTAAAACAGTATTATACAGATCTCTTAAAACCACTACCACAAAATCCACATTTCATCTAAATCCATCTAAAAAGTATTTAAAATGTTTACCTTGGTCTGGAACACACACGAACACACACATGAACACACTGTATCTCTACTTCCAATCTGAGATCAAGATAATTAAAGATCTCGAAATGACAGTTACTAAGGAATCATACATTTAATGATTCTTCCATTAGGTTTCAATACCAAAAGATGAAGTTTTTGATAAATTATAAAATTCTAAATAAACTCAAAAATTATAAAAATGTGAGATAAATATTTAGCAGACTTATTCCCTCTTTTCTCAAAAGGATAAAAAGCTAATAATAAATGCTGAGCTTGATGGTCCACACCTATCTCAGCACTTGGGAGGCTGAGGATCACCCTGAGCTATCAAGTGAGTCTCAGGTCAGCCTGGGTTAGAGTGAAACCCTGCTTAAAAAAACAAAAAACAGGTAGTGTAGTTTTAAATCCAATGTATACCAATATAAAGTACTTTTGAACCATGATCCCTTTCAGGAGGAAAGAAGGACAAGGATAAAAGGAAGAGGAGAGGAGAGAAAAGGGGAGGGAAGAGAACAAAAAGAAACACAGACACTCACCTAGTTTATTAAATCCTGCCGCATTGTAGTACCATTTCCGAATCCCATCCAGCCACCGGCCTGATGCTGAAACTGGTAATTATTGTATGGTTAGTGGTAGGCAACCAGTATTCTTAGTTACCTTCTTAAAAACACAAAAAGGAATTTCCCTTTACAAACTCTGCTCTTGGACTGGAGACATTGTCCAGTGCTTAAGGCATTTGCCTGTAAAGCCTAACAACCTGTGTTCAATTCCCCAGTACCCACATAAAGCCAGATGCAAAGTGGTGCATGCACCTGGAGTTTGTTTGCAGTGGACGGGGGGCCCCTGGTATGCATTTACTGTCTCCCCTTCTCTACTTGCAAATAATTTTATATATATATATATATATATATATATATATATATATATATATATATATATATATATGAGTGACCCTCTGCTTTCTACTGTAGACAGGTACAAAAGTCAGTGGAGGTAAATCATCACATGACAAGTCACGTGAGAAAAGGGTGAACTCAAACACAACAATTTACCCTAAGACCTCAGGTGCCATTCAAGCCGAATCACACTCTCAGAGCCTAACATCTTGTGCCTTATGACACCTGCTGCCATCAGAATTGAAGGGACAGTAGACAGGAAAGGGACTTGGAACACTTCTATCATTTGTAATTATGTGAATAAATTAGAGGTGGTATGAAAAACAGGAGTATGAAAGGGGGTGAGATTTCATACCCCCATTCTCTAAAACTTTTAGTCTACATTATCACTATTTCACTTGGTCAGTTGTTGATTTATAAATATTTTACATATTAGTAAAAGAAGCCATTTTCCTCTTTCCAAATAGGAAACTGTTCACCAAGGGAATAGTTCATGGATAAGGAGAAATGAGCCATGTTACAGCATACCTGTAATCCCAAAACTCAGCAGTCTGATTGTGAGTTTCAAGTCCTGTGCTAAAAACTCTTGGGGCCGGGAATGTCACTCAGTAGTAAAGTGCTTGCCTAGCATGCATAAAGTCCTGAGTTCATTGCAGCCCTGCAAAATAACTAAATAAAACCTAAAATAAACTTCAGGAGACAGCTCTTTGGTACAGCTCATGCCTAACACACACAAGGCTCTACACAAAGATAAAACAAAAATCCCCACAGCTCTTTGGGGAACAGATGGGTAAACCAGCAGGGCAGTGCCTGACACACCCAGGAGGGATGTGCTGCTGACAAGGGAAAGAGGAAGAATATCAATCTTTAGTCCCTTACCAAGGAAGGAAAGCAAACTTGCCTCTCACCCTCACTCCTGAGCCCTTTACACTGACAGAGTACGGATGGACTTTGACAACGTTTAGAAATTAAGAACCACATATAAAATTGTTTTAAAAGAGAGAAAACAAGAGTCAGAAACCTAAGCACACATTGTAGCGGCTAAGTTGTACACACACACATTGGTTATGATAGGAATATTCAGCCAGCTTGTATGTGCCAAGCACTATCCTGGTTTGCTTTACCCACAATGGTTTATTTTCAATACATCTGTTGTACAAATATATAGCAAGATTACAGAAGTGATTCAACCCAAAGTCACTAAGATCTGGGTTTCTGGGCCCCAAAGAACAGAAGAATGCACTGAATTTAGTAAAGCTCCTTAAACATTTGAGTATTTGTCAAACCAGTGAGATGAGTCTCTTAAAAAAAAAAAAAAAAAAACAACTGACCCTCTCTCTCCCTATGTAGTACAGGTTGGACTTGAACCTGCTCAGGTTCCCAAGTGGAGCTATAAGGGTACACCACAATGACCGGCTAAAAATAATGAAATCTTAAAAGTCTTCTTCACTTCTCAAAGCTCAATGTCACTTAGGTTAACAGGTTTATCTGGTAATTTGATGTTCCCTAAAAGTTTCAGCTTCTGGGGACCTCAAAAGGGCACCTGGATTTTTAAAAAAACCTATTCTAATTTATACCACCAGAGGACAAAGATTAGCTTTAAGAGGGGGAGGGCAAACTATTAGCAATGCGCCTTTTAAATCTCCAGGCATTCCAGTCCCACAATGAATGAGTCTGGTAGTGCCACACTAACCCTGCGAAGCCAGTTCACCTTCCAAGACGCCAAGGTTAACCAGAACCTTCAATGGCTGGCTGAGAGCGAGGGGGATGGGGCTAGGGTCACCCTCCCTGTCACAGCAAGCTCTCCGGCGGACTGACAGCCCCAGCACAGAGCTCTCCGGTGCACTGACCCCCCCCCCCCCAGCACAGAGCTCCCCGGTGGAGCCCCGCAGACCTGGCTCGCTGGACGCCACGCCCTCCCGTGACCTCGACCTCAAAAGGGGCGAGCGAAGGCCCAGGCCGGGGAGCAGCACCGGCCGCTGCGGTCCCTCCGTCCCCTCGAAGCGGCGGCAGCTGGGAACAAGCCGCCGGGAACAACCGAGAACGCGCCGCGACGACACTCACCAGCCGACCTGCCCGCCATGGCGAGCCCGAGCGCAGCGCGGCCTTGGGGGAAGGCCTAGAGGACGCGCTAGTGCGCAGGCGCCTGGCGAGAGAGCGCTTCTGCGCAGGCGCAGCTCTGACGCCAGCCCTCACGCACCGACCGTAAGTTCCGGTTTATACCTGGACGAGAACTGGGCTCCCCGCAATTCAGTATGCAAAGGTCGGGGAGGTCAGCTCCAGAACCCAGCCCTGGATTCCTTACAGAAAATGGTGCATTTTATAACCCACACTTTTTGGCATTCTTAAAATTACCTCTGGATTTCTCTTAATACCTAAAACACTATACAAATAGTTTATACGGTATTATTTTGGAAGTGTACATTTCATACATTTTTTTCAGATATTTAAGACCACATAGGTTCTCATTTAATTCTAAGTCAGTGATGTAAACACCATAGTTAACAGTATTGTAAGAGTTAGCTGGGCTTCAGAAAGCTTGACTAATTTAGAAGTACTGACTTTAATCCCAGCACTCTGGAGGCTGAGAGGATCAATTGAGTTTCAGGTCAGCCTGGGCTAGACCCTACCTGGGAAAACCAAAACAAACAAAAACCAAGACTCTCTCAAAAATTGAAATATTAAATCTGAATATGCATTTCAAAATATACACGTAAGAGTTTTGCCAACTTGTAAAGTCTCATGCCTAGCACAGGAAGTGTAAAACATACAAATCCAGGGACAGAAATTGGGGGAATCCGAAAGAGGTAGGGGTAAACAAGAGGTTAAACAAAACAAACCAGAAACTTGTAAGAAGGCTCTACCGGAATGTATGTACCCAAATACACAGTATCAGTAAATTATTTTCAATGAAACATCACTGTGTAAAATGAAGTTACAGAGATAAAAATTTTAAGAAAAAAATGCTGAAATAAGGCTGGGTGTGAAGGCACAAACCTTTAATCCCAGCACTTGGGATTAGGAGAATCTCAGTGAATTCAAGACCACCCAGAGACTACACAGTGAATTCCAGGTCAGCCTAGGCTGGAGTGAGACCCTACCTTGAAAAACCAATAAAAGGAAAAAAAATGCTGAAATAAAATGAGAATTGTCAAAAAATTATCTCCAATTTGGTATTGAGACCAAGACATAAAAATTTAAAATATATTTATTTATTCATATATACATTTATTTCCAAGATTACATTTTAACATTCACTAAAGACTAAAGAGTTTTTAAGAACTTCTCAAATTCCTTTTCTGATGCTTTGGCAATCTCCCTGCAGAAGGCTTCATCAGGAAGAGATACTAGTTTTTCCAAAGAGATGTAGTTGGGCTTTGCTGGATCATACTGTGCTCTTCCTAAGTAAGTGAGAAACAGGTGTCTTTCTTTAATTTTAAACAATCTTGTATTGAAGATCTGGAAAAGAAAAAAAGTTTTTTTTTTTTTTAAAACCAAACACTGTACAATGAAAGTTGAAATATTAAAAAGTTTACTTGACTAAATTTAAATAATTAACAAATATAACCAACCACATTATGACCAATGCACGGGATTTAAATTGTAGTTTCCATTAAGAAATTATAATTAAAGGGACCAGGGTTAGCTTAGTGGTGGGAGGTCCTGGGTTGGATCCTCAACACACCCCTAAAGATTATTAGACAGGAAATTATGGGTTGCACATAGTGATGCCTGCCTATAACCACAACACTTGGGAAGCTGAAGCAGGAGGATTTCAAGTTTGAGTCCAGCCTGAGCTACATAGTGAGCTCCGGGCCTGGGCTATATTGGGGCAAGACTGTTTCCAAGTAAATAAATGAAAAATAAATGAAAGAGAAATTATTATTAAAAGGAGACTAAAAATCAACACACAGGGGAAAACTACTATTGTTTGGCTAAAGGGATATAATATGCCCACAAAACTGCCCTCTAAATACTTGTTTTTTATGCTCATGTATTAAAGCTACTCTCAGTTTTTGCTCTTTGACACGATGGCACATTAGAAATGCTTTATGCCTTGGTAGATTGTTCTAATATGGCTCGTTAATTCATGGACTTAAGCTAGATTGTAAATGAAAAGTACATGTAGCATTGAAAAAAACTTTAAGGCAAGAAATCCTTTCAAATTTGAGTGAAGAAAGACTTATGAGAGACTATGTGTGACTCTTCTGCTTGATTCCACCTGGCAGAGTAAGAGAAGCAGAAGCTACAGGGACAAAGACCACTGAGTCTCTTCACGACAGGCAGTTGTGTGCCCACAGCTGTGAATGTCCTACAAGTGCACCTCGTTGCACCTAGACGGCAGCCTGGAGCAGCCTTACCTGTGGGAACTTGACTATGATGTGGTGGGGAATACTCATCACATTATGAACATAATCAAAAGTCTCTGTAAGTTTCTTTTTATTTGCAGTTAGCATCTTTGGGATTCTAGTGATCATGTGTTGGATTTCATTACATTTGAAACCAAACTCAAGACGATAAACCTATAAGAAAGAAAATTTTGCCATGAGTCATGAATAGAAATATTTATTCCAGCACCATATCTGACACATTGATTCTTTTATAATTTAAAACAATGTCATTTTTAAAATTTGGGACAGCTATGCCAATGCCCTCAAGAAATTGTGGCTCCCTGATTCTAGGGTCACCTTAATTTTCTGAGCAAGCATTTCTCACAACCCAGTGGTCACCATGAGAGGCAACATCATTATGATATGGAATAACCGTGTGCAAAGGAGGCCTGCATGGATTGGACACAAGCAAAGAGCATCAATATTTTTGAAGTGTTAGGCAGGTAAGATGCTGGACTAGCTCTGCTCCCCCCCACCCCCACCCCTAGGCGCCTGCATGTCATTTATAGACTGCAGCTGATGAAGACACTTGAGTTTGAGAGCCAGTTTATCTCATGCCCTGGGCTGCCACCTATTGGCCATTACTGAGTTCAAGTGCCAGCTTCTCCCTGTGTTCCCAGGGCAGCCAATGACTTGGCACTGAGACTGGGACCCCTGTGTGAGCTAGAACACAGCTGCAAACAAGCTGAGATCACTTCACCTACCCCAGCCACAAAGCAGAGCAAAGACAAGAAGACCACAAAGAAGCAGCAAGCACTGTTCCAAATACTCACTTAACACAAGTGTGCCAGAAAGACCTGGCTCACATGCTATCTCCAGATGGGCAAGTCTCGTAACATAATGAGAAGATGAGCTTCAGAAATTTACAAAGACACCTGAAAGGTGCAGAGAAAGAGATGGAGGGCACACAGAAAAGAAGCCTAGCTGAACACACCTTCAGCTCTCCAATGGGAAAGTGGGAGCAGAATTCCCCAAAAGGAAAGCCAGACAGACAGTCCTGGTGCAAAAGGAGGATGGCAATCCTAACTTAAGACAAGCCTACAGTCAGCACATACCTCAAAACCCATTGTAGGTTTTGGTGAGACGAACTGCTAAGAGAGCAGTGGACAGGAGTCCCATTTTATCATTCTGTGAGTTGGGGTGCAGAGGTCCTGTGCCACCTTGAGAGAACCTACTGTTTGAAACTGAGCCATCCTGAGAGCCTGAGAATGGGGACCATCACCAACAAGAAGCATGAATTAAATCCACCAGAGCCCCAGGAAGACAAACAGCCCTGGGAGGGAGGCAGCTGAGGGAGAGGAGGGCCTGGCACGGACAAGCTGACAAGGCTCATAGCAAAACTCATAGGGAAAAGTAACTCTGCCCTTGGTTACCATGATCAGATTTCATCAGCGGAGAATAACCTGGAGTTGATAGTTCTGAGCCTGAGGTCAATGGCAGGGCAGGCAGATCAAGCTCTGGAGAGCCTAGCTCCTATCCACTGCTGTAAGACAAGAACTTCTGAAGCCCTCTCAGGGAACTTGACACTCACAGTGGCATTCCATCTGATGGTCAGTACTCAGGAGGTCTCAAGAGTATGAAGGCAGATCTTCGACTTGTGTGGATGCTGCCTACATTCCCAAGAGTAGCCACCACAGGGGGTATGAACCAGGAATCTTGGGAGGGAGAATCTGTCCAGCTCACAGACTGCAAAGCTAAGGGTGGCCTGCAGAGGACAACTACTAAGTGACATGAGCTCTGGCAAGCATTAGGTACTTGTCCAACACAGGCTTCAGCAGCAGTATAAGCCATAGAGAAGACAGAGCCTACAAGTCCAAGGAAACATCCCTCTCACCTTGCACAATAACAACTGGCCTTCAGTTTTCAATGACCCAGAAAGAAGCTGATCCAATAGTGCATTTTATCCCTTGTCCCTCATGCTTTCTCTTCTCTCCAGTTTTGTATACTTTTAGCAATATTTTTATGGTATTCTTAAAATGCAGTATTTTTTATTATGGTCCATACTCTTATTATCTAATTCTGTTTACACATCTTTTCGCTAACAGTCATTGTAGAATGTTGTCCTCAACATGTCACAGCTGCTGCTCTCTTGAAGTCTCAGTAGTTGTGAACCAAAGGAGACCCACACAAGATTGGACCATTAACGCTCCTGTATGGAGGACAAGGAAGATCACACAAGACAGCAAAGTAGACCCCTATACAAGAGGAGACACTGCTTCCTGAGAACACATAAATACTTAATGGTTGTAGGGAAGCATTTTGTTTGGTGGTGTAGTTGTCCATGTTTCTGTAGGTAACTTCTCACCAATGTTCCTGTAAGTAAATCCAATTAAACTTACTGGTTCACTAAGCTAGACATAGGTAAGAGTTGTTTCTTTGGTCTACTGTTAGTGCTCTATCTGGGGTGAATGTTTGTTCTCTTTCTTGATTTCTGTATTCTGACTTTATCTTCCATGTCTGCATGTGTAGAGTATGTGTGGGATGGGGATGTGCACGTGTGTGTACAGATGCAGGAGCATGGCACAGAGACCTTTGGGTGCCCTTCTCTGTTGCTCATCTGTGAATTTCCTTGAGATGGGATTTCTCCTTCAAACTGGAGCTGCCATTCTTTGTCTCCTCCCTGCTGCCAAGTGAGGTTACAGACATGCATGGCTATGACCAGCTTTTAAAAAAATTATTTATTTAGTTTTTATTCATTTTATTTCTTTATTTCGGGGGGGGGAGGGAAAGAATGGGCTCACCAGATTCTCCTGCCACTATAAACAGACTCTAGACACATTCACCACTTGGTGTTTCTGACTTTGCAGGAGTGGGTAGACTTAAATCTAAGACACAAAACTTTGCAAGTAAGCCCCTTTAGCCACTGAGCCATCTCTCTAGCCCAACATCCAGCTTTTCACATGGGTTCTGTCTAAGGTCCTCTCAGGTTCTCATGCTTAAGCATAAGCACTTTTAAAACACTGAGCCTTCTTTCCAGCACCTATTTTTAATTTTCCCTTTTATGTTTATCTAATTTTGTTTTCAAATTTTTTCATTATTGGAAAGTATTGTTTAGATTTTTTTATCCTTCATGTTTTCTAATCTTTCTTTTCCTTAACATTTCTCTCCATGCCTCCTTTTCTTTTCATTTATTTAACTTAGCTTCTCCTCCACTTTTCTCCTCTTCCTATGTCCTTCCTTTGTATCATTAATTTACTATTTCCACATTTATCCTAAATAATTTTTATTGTCGTAGCATATTCCACATTAGTTTATTTTATTAATATGTGGTCATTGGCCATGTATCAATATGCTTTAATAGATTTAAGTGTATTTCTGTATCTTGTCCAGTTTGCTGTTACAGCTACAATAAGTTTGTTTTTCCTTACTGAGTTTTCTGGGGGTTGAGCCCTCCAGAGTAAGATGCTCACTAAGCTCTGAAACACAGCTGAATGAAATAGCCAAACCAACAGATGTGCAAGAAAGATGAAATATCAAGGTAACATGATCCCTCTAAAAGATAATGCTGTAACTATTAAATTCAAAGATAACAAAATGGGTAAAAAATTCCATATGAAAATTTTACTAGTCAAAATGATTAATGACCTTAAAGAGAATACAAATAAGCAGAAGAATTCCATCCAGGACCTACAAAGAAAAGTCAGAAAAAAAAAGTATGAAAAAAGCAATATGGATGAATATGAAAGAATATTGGCAAGAAATTGAGATTTTGAAAAAATATGTTGGAAATTAAAAACTCAACTGACCAAATTTAAAAAAAAAATAGCAGGAATCATCACTAGTAGACTTGACCAAGAAGAAAGCTTGTCAGGGATGGAGGATAAGGTCAAGGAAACACTACCTCCAAACATCAAGAAAAACAAAACATGACCCACAAGGTCTAGGAACTCTGAAAACAACTGAGACAAAACCCAAGGATTCACAGGGAGGGAACGGAGATAAATGGGGAACTAAGAGAAACTATTCAATGGACTTATTGCAACACTGTCCCCAAATCTAGAGAAGGAAGTAGACAACCAAAAACAAGATGCATTTAGACCCCCAACTAGAAATGACTATGGAAGAAGCTGTCCATGACACAGAATCAAGATGTTAAAAATTGTGAACTGGGGAGATGGCTCAGCAGGTAAAAGCACTTGCTGTGCAAGTATGCAGACCTGAGTTTGATCCCCAGTACCCATGCAAAAAACTGGGCTCAGTGTGCATTCCTATAATCCCAAAACTGAGGGGTGCAGACAGGACAATCAATGGGTCTCCCCGACAGCCATTCTAGACAAAAAACGGGGAGCCCTAGTTCAATGAGACTTTGTCTCAGGGAAATAAAGCAGAGAAGCAATTGTCTTCCTTTGGCCTCCACACATGTGATGCATGCATACAACACGTGTGCAAACACATTAATGAAAAAATTTTTTAGAGGTGTCAATATACAAATAGGTAACAATGAAAGAATATTAGAATAGCATTGCATCTCTCCACAGCAACTCAATGCCATTTTAATGCCCTGAATTTTATTACTGTCAACCAGACTGCTGCATCTAGCAAAGCTAAATTTTAAAATTAGTGGTGAAATCAGGATAAGTAAAAGAGTAGTTCATAAATACCAAGACAGCTTTGCAGAAAGAATGTGATCTAAGGAAGAAACAAAGTCTCAACCATGACATCATGGGAAAGAAAAAATGTCATGAGAAGATGAGATGAACAAAGGAGAGATTGGAAGGAGTCTCATTTGACACAGTAAGCTCACCATCCTCTAGTACTAATGGAGAGAGGATAAACAATCCAACTAATGAAAAGAATCAGAGTAATTAAGAAATGTCCTTTAATAACTCTAAAACATAAATAGCCTGAACTCACCAACAAAGACAAACATTGTGTCTTGGGATTCAAAGCGGAACTTTTGATGTGTTCTGCACCTGCCTTGCTGGCACATAGCTAATTTCCAGCAGTAGATACCTTCATTACTCACTGGAGCTCTCCATATATTCTCTGCCGTTTTTCTACAAGCATACCCGCATACATGTTGTTGATAAATTATGTGTCCAGATACCAGACAGAGGTAAGAAAACAAAAAGCTCAAATGGGATGGGTCTCTGTATGTGCTTTGAGTGTCTAGGGCCACCCCTTGCCAAGTCATTCCTCTTACCACTGAGCCTCTTACCCTCTTCTTTGGGCACATAGATTCTATGTGCCTAAAGAATAGGGACTCCTTCCCCAGGACAGTGCTCAACCAGGTGGGTAAGAACCATTTTTTTTCATGTACTTAAGCATCTCTGAGACTAGGCCTCACATAGTAATTTCAAATCCTACTGCAACTTTGTGTTAATAATTTGGTTGCCTTTGACTTCATACTATTCTCTTGAAGGAAGGAAAATAAAGTGTGTTCTGTGAAGAGTGATATTCTGGCTGCTACCTTTCTTCCAGAAGTCTTTTGGATACAGCCCTCAAAGCTCCCCCACTTAAGACTCATGATGGGCGAACAAAGTGGTTTCACAGAATAGGAATGCAGACGAGGAGACAGACACAGCCTGTATCAGGAGGCAACAAAAGCAGTCTCCAAGTACCACCCATAGACATCATTACTTCAGGATTTTATCTGCAAGGTGAAATGACTTAGCTAGCACCTGGCCAGCATGTGAAAAGCTACTCACAAACTTCTGCACAACATTTATCATACAATTTTCTATCTCTTTAGAAACAACTTTTTATTTTTTATTTATTTTGAGGTATGGTCTCACTTTAGCCCAGGCCAACCTGGAACTTACTCTGTAGTCCCAGGCTGGCCTTGAACTCATGGTGATCCTCCCACCTCTGCCTCCTGAGTGCTGGGATTAAAGGTGTGTACCACTGTACCCAGATTAGAAACCACCTTTTAAAAATCTAGTTTTATGATGAACACAGCAAAGTCTAAAGGTGTCAATGTCATACCTTCATATTTTCTTTCACAGGCTCCAGACTTCCAGTTAGTAATCTTGGAAGGCGAACAACCAGATCTCTAGTCTAGATATAAGCACAATAATTACTATTACTATGTATGCATATTCAACTTAGTTTTGGAAACTAATTAATGCATTACAAGGAATATAAAAACAAAATTTAAACTATGACCCCATCAAAGGAATGATAGTAACTTTAACATTGACAAGAAAACAAATATTTAATACAAGAAAAAGATATAATATGCAATTAAAGGAAGCAATGTGATGTTAGGTTTTATAACTTTGCTAGAAAATGTTTAGCTGAGCAAGGTCATTTACTTTGATACAAAACATATCAGGAATTTATGTTTAAGGAGTCAGATGCAGTACTGTTGTGCCATGAGGTCATTTTATGATAATTATGTAGGCCAGGCATTTATCAGAAACATGAGATTTAGTAGTTAAGGAGCATGCTGTATTTCTTAGCACTTTTTTTTTAAATATTTTATTTATTCATTTTCAAGCAGAGAGATACAGAGAGAGAGAGAGAGAGAGAGAGAGAGAGAGAGAGAGAGAGAGAGAGAGAGAGAGAGAGAGAAAGAGAGAAAGTACCAGGGTCACCACCTTGTGGGTCTGGCTTATGTGGGTCCTGGGGAATTGAACCCGGGGCCTTAGGCACTGGAGGCAAGTGCCTTAACCGCTGAGCCATCTCCCCAGCCCTCTTAGCACTTTTTATTTTTACCTTCTTCACACTAAGTTCGAGTTCTTTCTGAAAAAATCCCAATCTGTTATCTAGTCTTTCCACTGAAAAATTCAACAAAAATGGTGCATTTTTGACCATCTGTGTAATATCTGTCTTACTGAAATTTTTTGACTGTAGATAATCCACCCTGGGGAAATAAAAACAAACATATACATATAATAATCAGTAACAAGAGAAATAGGTGAAAATATCCATACAAGTGACTAACATCTATTTATATCATACTATTTTCCAAAGCAACTTTAAAATATATATATATATATATATATATATATATATATATATATATTATTAATTATCTGCAAGCAGAGAGAGAAATGGGAACATCAGGGCCTCCTGCCACTGCAACCTAACTCTTAATACATGGGTCACTCCATGTGCCTGGCTTTACATGGGCACTGAAAAATTGAACTCACGCCTTCAGGCCTTGCAAGCAAGTGACCTGAACCACTGAGCCATCTCTCTAGTCCCTAAAGTAACATTTTTTTTTTAAAAAAGGCTCCCACACCTAAATAAATAATAAAAGATAAAGGCATTCTTAATAACAGCCAAAATATGGGTAAGTTGACAAGTGCCTACCAAGTTTTTAGTGGCTATTTCCTTATGAACAGAATATTATTCCACTAAAAGATTTTTGGTTTCTTGAGACAGGATTTCCTATGCGGTCCAATCTAACCTTGGATTCTTTTTTTTGAGTTTGCATAACAAGTTTATTTTTCAAAAGGCATAGACAGTAAACCAAGTAAATACGCAACAGAACCACTCCAGCCAGTCTCTGAACATCTCTTTTCAGTAATCATCATCTTCATCAGAGTCAATTACTTTTCTTCTGTTGAATTTAACTGCTTTCTTTTCTGTTTGTTGGCTTATATTTTTCAAGTATTTCTATTAAACCCTTTTTCTGATATCTTCCCACTTAGCTGTCTGTATCTCACAATCTGAATAAGGTAGTTTTCTATTGCTTTAATTTTTTCTAAGTTACTTAACCTGGCCGGGGGCTGACTGATCCAGAACTTGGGCTAACACAGTGTTTCTCATTTCTGGTTTCCTTTGCTTTGCCTTCTGATGGTGGACACCATCACCAGGATCCCTGAGCTTCGCCTGCAGCTCGCCTCTGCTTCCAGAGCCTCCAGCTCCTTGTCCACCATGGCACAGCCTCTGGGATTGCTGTAAGACTCCAACCCCCACCCCAAGGTGCAGGTGCAGTGTGGCCGGCCTAACCTTGGATTCTTGATCCTCCTGCCTCTACTACCCAAGCACTTGGATAACAAGTACATACCATCATGACTGGCAAAGATGTAGTCACACAATATAATCTATGTGCACTTTATTATTTTGAAAATTTTACAAAGATTTTTTTCATTTTAAAAAATATAAATATATTAAATTATAGAAATTCTAGAAAACAAGACTGCTGTAAAAAGCCAGAAACTAACTTTAAAAATCATCATATTCTTGTGCTTTTAGATGCATACTTCTCATTGCAAATCCTTCTGAGGCCAGGTGTGGTGGTACACATCTTTAATCCCAGCACTCGGGTGGCTGAGGCAGGAGGATCACAGTGAGTTCCAGGTCAGCCTAGGCTAGAGTTAAACCCTAGCCTGGGGGAAAAAATAAAATAAAAAGTTCTTTTGAGTACACATGGGTATAATATCTATGTAATAACCCCATGGAGGCCAGGGAGATGATTCAGTTCGTCAAATGCTGGTCCTGCAAGCATGAGGACCTCACCTCGTATCCTCAGCTCCCATGTGGAAGCTGGACATAGTGGCATGTACCTGTAATCCAGTACTGGGGAGGCAGAAACAAGAAGGACTTGATGACCAGCTGGTCTAGCCAAATCAGTGAGCTCCAGGTTCAGTAAAAAAACCTTGTCTCAAAATAGAAGGTGGAAGGGCTGAAGAGATGGCTCAGTTAATGTGCTTGCCTGCAAAGCCTAAAGACCCAGGTTTGACTTCCCATTACCGACATAAAACCAGATATACAAAGTACTACATGTGTCTGGTGCTCATTTTCAGTGGCTAGGGGCCCTGGCATACACATTCTCTCTCTCTGACTTTCTCTCTTACCTACCTACCTACCTACCAATCAATCAATTAATCAATCAATCAATGAATAAGGTGGGGTCTAAATGAGAAAAATGCTTGTCATTGACCTCTGGCCTCTAAATGCATGCAAACATGTGTGCTTACACAGATACATACATACCACACACACATATACAAAATCTACAAATAAGTGGAATTGGAATTGAGTACTAATTAGTAATGAGTATTAGAAGCAGTTCAATCTGATAGCCAGGTTTAGGAATCACAGGCCACATTATCTGCATTAGAAGACATTCCTCAGTTGTCAGGAGCACATGTAAGTTTGTCTGACAGAATTAAAGTGCAATAATCAGGTCTGTGGAGTTAGAGTAACTTGCTTTGCATCCCAGCTTTGACACTTACACTGTGAAATCTTGGGCATATTACTAGATCTCCATGTCTTCATGTACAATGGGGTCAGCAATAAACATGGCCTCTGAAATGACTCCCATTGCCTGACAAGCATGTGTCCTTGGAATAGATCTTGAGCAATGTGGTGAACTGGGTTTTAAATGCTGAAAGAATCTGATCTGCATTCCTCAAGCATGTAGTAGACTGTGTGAGTTTCTTCCCTTACGCTGTTGGCAACTTGTCTGTATCACAGGAGACCTTAGGGTCCCATGAGGGGAGAGACCATGTCTGTTATTCTGATGCCTAGCCTAATGCCTTGAATAGTTAAATAAATGTAAGAAATGCAAATGTTTTTCCTTCATTTTTTTCCCCTCTAGTTCAATAAAAAGACATTAGTTAATTAGTTCAAGGAACCACAGAGCCCTCTGAAATGTAGGGAGGCTCAGCACCAGTGTGGGGAAATCTGGGGGCATCATGAGTCCAGGTAGGACATACTACAGTGATCTTGGTATGACATAAAGGAGACCCGAGGCAAAGTATTTCAAGTGGACATGAAGAGAAATGCACCGACTAGTCTGACAGATGAGCAAAGCAGAACTGATGGGTCTTAGAGATCTACTATCAGATGCCAAAAGAAAAGAAGCCCAAACTGATGGTGACATTTCTGATTTGGGCAATAGTAAACCCAACAGAACTCCCACTCAGTGAGTGACTCTGGAAATACAGACCACAGGCCAACGTAGGTGCAATGGGATGATGGATTCAAAACATTTGATTAAGGCCAGAGACTTGATATTGCTGTGTCTAGTCTCCTTGGTGATTTCCAGGCCAGTGAAAGTTCCTGTGTCAAAAGAAGTGGACAGACCCAAGGAATGACATGCACAACTGTCATTCATATGTGCATCTACTCTTGAACATGCACACATACACACAAATGAAGAAAATAGAGGAAAAGCAAAATTTTCAGTTTATGGAAAATATTAAGTATATTAAACAATAACTTTTCCAAGAGAATGTCAAATGTCTACCATCAAAAGTTAGAAATGAAAAAAAGTTAGAAATGTTGGTGTGGATGGTCATGGCTGTAATCCCAGCATTAAGAAGGTTGAAGCAGGAAGATCAGGAATTTAAGGTCAGCCTGGCTATTGTGAGATCCTAACCCCCCCCCCAAAAAAAAAAAGGATAGAAAAACTTAGTATTTTTAAGTGTACTCTCTGGCAATTTGTCAATAGGGATTAAAAAAAACCTCTTCTATCTCTGAAGAGGTAATTCAATACTAACTCAGCAATAAATTGAAAGGATAAAATAGTAAGGGACAGTTGAAAAAAGAAGAATTTTGAATAGTCAATTTAGGTTGAAAAAGGTCCATATCACAAAGCAGCACTCATACTCATTACCTCAGTAGATCCTTGTATAGGAGAGACTTAAACATTTTCTTCCATAAGTACTTCTTACGGTACATGAAACTCATTCTAAAAGGTCTACCTGATCTTAAGATTTTCAAGGTCTTCAGAGAAAATAGCATAATTTTTAGTCAGGAATGTTCCCAGTTGATTATCTTCTAAACCCAAATCCTTGAGAAACAAGAGAATTTGCTTAATGTCCTTTTCAAAATCCAGTCTTAGGAGGAGGTTGGCTGCATCTGGATGTTTTTCTATCTTGGACAAATCCACTCCTAGAATAAATTGTAAGTACAGTTTGAGGACAAACTCTCATTTGGCCACAAAGTTCTTACATGTAAGCAAAAGAAATTACTGAGGAACAATCTATTTAAAAAAAAAAAAAACTGAGACAGAGAAACTTCAAATATTTTAAACTAAATTGGTTGCAATAAATAAAAGTGAATTATAGTATTTATTTTGAAGATAAGTGCTGCAGAAAACAAGGGCATTGTGGTTAAATTTTCCCCAAAGACACATTCATCAAGTCATACTGACACTACAGAATCATCTTTTCTACGGCTTCTTAGAGGATGTTAAGATGCTTGTAAGCCCCAAATCATCCCCATAGCAACTGCTCAGCTGGTAATTCTGTAGGGTACACTCTCTCACACACACAGTTTTTAAAATCATTTTCTCATTTAAAGCATTATTTGTGGGACCTTGCTAAGAGGCACGAAGGATATAGGGTTTTGCTGAGACCGGAAGGCGTCCTGGGACTGTCTCCTTCTGTTAAAGGAAGTCGAGACAAACCTGTGACCCCGATTATCTCAAGCATATCCTGGACCCTCCAGGCAGGCCACAGTGAGCCCTGAGATAAGCAGGCAATTTAAGGCCTAAA
Organism: Zapus hudsonius; assembly: GCA_004024765.1. Classification (NCBI taxonomy): domain Eukaryota; kingdom Metazoa; phylum Chordata; class Mammalia; order Rodentia; family Dipodidae; genus Zapus; species Zapus hudsonius. Next base: position 45,574 of record PVHP010002978.1, on the reverse strand, counting down.
CTCACTCCAACTGTAATAACAAACCTGGACAATAAAAGTCTAAGGTTACAGTTCCCCTGCAGCCATCACCATTCTATACATGTCTAGAGTCACTTAGAAAGGCCCCCCCCAACTTATCTATGCAAACTAGGCATCCACAGGGTACTGGCCTCTGCCAACCCACTCATGAGATGTCCACAGAGTACCCTGCACCTACCAATCGCCTTGCTGCCTATGTCCCTGCCTCTGCCTTTTCCTCTATATAAACAACCTTTATCTGTACAATAAACTAGAGCTGTCCACTGCCACGTTCTCCCAGGTGGCTATACCCGTCGGCCTACCACTGTCCCAAGATGCTGTCCACCCAACTCCGTGGATGAACTGGGGTGTTAGTGTAAAATAACCTCTGAAGAAATCCATGGACAGCAATTATTAAAGTTTTTTTTAAATATTTTATTTATTCATTTTCAAGCAGAGTGATACAGAAAGAGAGAGAGAGAGAAGTAGAGAGAGAGAGAGAGAGAGAGAGAGAGAGAGAGAGAAAGAGAGAGCACCAGGGCCACCATCTGTGGGTCTGGCCCATGTGGGTACTGGGGAATTGAACCAGGGGCCTTAGGCACTAGAGGCAAGTGTCTTAACCACTGAGTCATCTCTCCAGCCCTGGACAGCAATTATTGATCCCCTATATTGGGGGAAGGGGGGGGTCAAGTATGACCTTATGCCTTATACATCACCGGTATTTCCAGGGCTTTACTACAGACACAATAACTTATATGAGCATTCAATCATCAGCCCTCCTTGATGTTACCTTAGGTTATCTCGGAGGATGAGAGGAAAAACAGGAAGGAGTAAGAAGGGGAGGCACCATATTCTTTCTTTAAAGCTTTCTTTGCTTTCAGGCATAGATTTCAGCCTTAATCAGACAGGGAAGCAAAGTAGTCTGGAATTCAAAGTTATCACTAAAATGGAGCATTTTATTGTTTCTCCTCTTTAATTCTTTAATCTTGTTAAAATGAAAAATGAAGAAAGTATGGCCAGGCAAGGTGCCCATGTCTATAATGCCAGCACTGTTACTGGGTTTGATTCCCCAGTACCCATGTAAAGCCAAATTTTCAAAGTGGTGCATGCATCTAGAGTTCATGTGCAGCAGCAGGAGGACCTGGTGTGCCCATTCATTCTCTCTCTGCTTGCCAATAAATAAAGATAGTTTAAAAAATACAAAATATTTCTTCAGCTTACGTATAACTCCTAGTTGGGCATGATACTCTTGAAATCCCAGCTACTTGGGAGGCCAAGGCAGGAGGAGCTCAAGTTTGAGACCTGCCTAAGTTACAGAGTAGGACAACTTATTGAGACTGTCTCAAAATAAAAAATTTTTTTCAAAATTAAATAAATAAAATACTTGGGATATAGTTTAATGGTAGAGTGCTTCATATACATATATATAGATATATACATATATGGCTATATGTATATATATCTATATATATATCCATCCATTCCTCCCTCCCTCCCTCCCTCCCTCCCTCCCTCCCTCCCTAGGTTCAATCCTCAGTACCACAAAAATCCCACCAGCTATGAAAATTTTTAGAGGAAACCTTGCCTTTTATATGTAAAAGCAATGCAATAAAGATATTCTTTCCTTGATGATAGCTTTAGTCAGAAAAATAAAATATCATATTCATTTAAATGCTAATTAGCAGACTCAAATATAATTCCAAATCCAAATTTTTTGGCGTTAAGCAGAGATTAAGCACACACACATGGAGACCAGAACAGACTTGGGATGAACTAAAACAATTTATCCTAGGCTAACAATGTCATTTTAAACTAATTAATAGACAGACTAGTCACTAAAGTATAATGGCACCACCAGTTATACTTTTGAAAAGTTAAAAATTCTTGTTACTGGGCTGGAGAGATGGCTCAGTGGTTAAGGCACTATCCTCCAGTGCCTAAAGACCCTGGTTCAAATCCCCAGTACCCACATAAGCCAGACCCACAAGGTGGTGGCCCTGATGCTCACGCTCTCTCTCTCTCTCTCTCTCTGCTTGAAAATGAATAAATATTTTTAAAAAATCTTGTTATCTAAAAATTAATTCTAGATAGACTAAGAATCTAAATGTGTATTCTACTAGAGGAAAACAAACAACTTGAACACTTAAATTATAGAAAAAAAAAACAGCTAGCCTTCCACTCATAGCTCAGTGGTTAAGGCACTTGCCTGCAGAGCCTAATGAACAGAGTGGATTCCGCAGTACCAACACAAAGCCAGATGCACAAGGTTACACATGCCTCTGGAGTTCATTTGTAGTGGGGCTGGAGGCTCTGATGCGCCCATTCTCTGTCTCAGGGCTCTCTCTCCTCTCTCTCTCTCTCCTCTCTCTCTCTCTCCTCTCCTCCTCTCTCTCTCTCTCTCTCTCTCTCTGCTTGCAAATAAATAAAATTTTTTTTTGAAAATCCAGTTAATGAATGGTTAAACTGAATCTCCATAAAGCCAGACCCACAGAGTGGCGCATGCACCTGGAGTTTGTTGACAGTAGCTAGAGGCCTTGGTGTGCCTGGGTTCATTCTCTCTCTCCTTGCAATAAATAATACAAATTTTAAGGGAAAAAGAAGAGAACAATGGAAACCAGTTCCAAAGAAATCTGGGACAACTGGGGAAGGGGAAGCATTCACCTAAAGGGATCAGACCCCAACTTTAAGTAAGGCACAGTTCACTTGTGCTGAAGAAGCCTGCTCAGCAAGAAAGCAGGCACTGGCTCACTCAGGATTCCCTTAAAGTAAACAAACAGCCACAGAATGCCCACTATGGACAGGCATTTCTGCTAAGCGCTGGGGATAAAAAAAATGAGTAACACACCCTCTCATCTCTAGGTGATCAGTCCAGTACAATCAGGTTTCATCTCATCAGTTCAGTAACTACAAAGATAACCAGTGTATTCAGTTACTGTTTACTATATAAGTTATCTGTCAGGCCCTAGCCTCTAGGGCACACATTTGTTTACAGAAAGAGAGTTCCATTGAAAAGAACTGTACTACAGTGGCATGAGCAGAAGTAAAAGAACATACAAGGACACTTCTTACAAAGGAAAAAAGAGGCCAATTTTTTCCCAGAACTCAGAGGAAGTCCCAACAGGGAAGGTTGCTCAGGAGCTGTTGTCATGGAGAGTTACAGGACCCAAAAAGGGTTGGGAACAGGAAAAATGGTCCCATCTGGAATGTATGGAAGCAGCTTTTTCCACCATTGATGGTACTCCACCCCCTACCTGCATCTTTAAGCTTAAAATACATCCCACATCCCTTCCTCCCCTAAACTGTGCCTGGTTTGGATGTTTATCCCAGCAATGTGAAGCTGACTACAACACTGACTGAACTATTTCCCCAGCCCTGATCTGTCTGAAACTCTTCCACTATCATAGGACAACGGAAAAGAACATGGAAAATTATGTATATGTAAGAGCTGGTGAAACAGGTGTGATGGCTAAGTTCTGTTATCAACTTGATCACGTCCCTTGGGCAGGCCTGTGAGGCATTTCCAGGAAGAATGATGAGGAACTCTCAAAGTGGATGGCCCGTCTAGTGGTGGATTACACCAGAGAGCTCAGAACTGTTTGCCTTGTTGCCAGTGCTACTCACTGGTATGTGAATCTACCCTGTGGATGCCATCCTTCATGAATGCTAGAACCCAGTTTCATCACCAGCAGCTCTTCAGGAATCCTCCAGGCCTTCAGTGCCAGATTGGGACTGCTGAGACACCAGTCTCGTGGACTGAGCAGCTACTAGGTTCTCCACCTCTCCAACCTGCAGACAGCTACTGTAAGCTCTTATCCTGTAAGCTAATCAATAAATCCCCTTTAGGATACATATTCATCCTATTGGCTCTGTACTTCTAGAGAACCCCGAATGACACAATAGGCAACAGCATTATAAATAACTGTTTTTAAACAGTGGAGGTTAGGTGGAAACTGAGTCAACAAGTAGACACCCTGAAGAGAATGGTGGGATAAACAAGAGATCCTTAACCACAGCCAATCAGTCAACACACGTTAAGCCAGACAGACACCAACAAGTTTCAACACAACCTAAAGCAGAAGTACCGAGGCACTTAAGACCTCAGCAATAAAGCAGCCTTAATACTCACCCACCATGACTCAGGGAATAGAGTGGAAGAGGGGGTGGAAAGATTGTAAGAGCCATGGTGGGGGACAACTCCCAGAGACATGGCCCCCTTCAGTAACATCACACTAAGGTGGGTGGAACCAGACTGACTCCTAGGCTATCCATAATCCCTTACCCCATGGACTGATCCAGACTGCCCACCAGAGGAGGATATCCAGCTCATTGGGGATAGGGAAGAGTGGCATTGGAGAACTGGGGATAACAACTCATTATTGGTTCATTAAAAGCATCTCATTATGGATAATAAAAAAAAGTGGAAAAAACAAAACAAAACAAAAAAACAAGTAGACACTTCTAGGGAATGAGATGCAAGCTCAGGAAGGACGAAGCAGAAGATAATGGTTTTCCACTGAAGGCCTTTTCAACTATTAAGATGTGGCTCACTTGTATGTACTACTTTTGTAAAGATTTCAATTTTCATTTAGGGGAAGGGGGAGATGGCTCAGTGGGTGAAGTGTTTGTCATGCCAAGGTGAGGATCAATGTCTAGCTCCCCAGTGCCCACACAAATGCCAGGTAGGTATGGTTGCCCAACTGTAACCCCAGTGCTCAGGAGGTAGAATTAGGGAATCCCCTCTAGCAAGACTAGATAAAATCAGTGAGCTCAATTCCACAGTAACTAAAGTGGAGGACAGATCTAGGAAGACACTGGACTCTGGCCTCCATGCACATGGGTACCTCACCCCATTCACACAAATGTTAACTGCAGCTGGGTGTAGTGGTGCATGTCTGTAATCCCAGAATTTGGGAAGTGGGAACAGGAGTATAAGGAGGTTCAAGGCCATTCTCAGCTATATAACAAGTTCAAGGCCAGCCTGCATGAGACCCTGTCTCAAAAAACAATCAAATCAAATAAAAAAAAGTAAAATTAAAACTCAAACTAAATGTTAATTTAAAATGTAAAATAAAGAATATCTTGATGAAGTAAGTACCTGCAGGTTAGGAACTTACCAAGAAGCACCAGCTTTTGCAGAGTCTCCGAGTGATCCACATAGTCTCTGAGTGTGAATGTGGCTGGAGGCAGGGGAGCGTGGGCGCTGAGCAGAGCAGCCTCCTCCTCAGACACTGGATGCAGTGGAGACACTGGTGGCAAGCCCTCCAGGTCTTCAGAGCCAGCCATGCGGGGAGAAAGCAAGTCAGCAGTGTCAGGCACACACTTCAAACTAGTTCTACAAGTAACTTATCTTCCCCAGTTTGTCTCTTCACTGGATAAACATTGAGATTTCAGAACAAGGTATTTAAGAAGTCCTGGCAGGACAGCACATGTGTGATTCCAGCAGTCTACTCAGCAGGGGATGAGGTAAGAGGATTTCCACCATCGCTGAAGCCAGCATGATCTAATAGCGGACTCTATCTCAAAAAAAAGCCCCAAAACATCCCACCTTCTAAGTCAAGTTATTTAAAGAGACCATCTAAGGATCCTCCAACATAACAAATGTGTTGGTACATTTCAAGGCATACAACTCTTTTTTGAGACAGTGCAATCCTACTGCTTCACCCTTCCAAGTGCTGATTATGCGCATGAGTCTTTTTGTCTAGTTACTGCATACAACTCTTTTATTTTTTCCACTTTTCATCAACAGTTAAAAATGTTACAGGTTGAAGCCGGGTGTGGCGACACGCGCCTTTAGTCTCAGCACTCAGGAGGCAGAGGAAGGAGGACCGCCATGAGTTTGAGGCCACCCTGACTACACAGTGAATTCCAGGTCAGCCTGGGCTAGAGAGAGATCCTAAATTGAAAAATAAGACAAAAATGTTAAAGATCAACTCATTTTAAGGCTGGGCTACCACAGCTGATTAACTGGGCTGAGAAATATTTTAACAGTCAAAATCCACAGGTTAGGGTTGGAGAGATGGCTCTGTGGTTAAGGAGTTTGCCTGCAAAGCACAAAGACCAGAGTTCCATTCTCCAGTACCCATGTAAAGCCAGATACAAAAGGTGGTGCATCTGTCTGAAGTTGGTTTGCAGTGGCAGAAGGCTCTGGCACACCCATGGTCTCTCTTGTGTCTGCCTCTCTCTCTCAAGTAAATAGTATTTTTTAAAAATCCACAGGTTAAAGTTATGACATCCTGAAATTCTTCATTCTGAATCAACACCCTCTTCTTTATACTCAAACATCTTTTTAAAAATTTCTTTTTATGTGTATATGCAGAGACATATGTGTGGAGGTCAGAGGAGTTACCTGCGTTCCACCTCAAAAGAGACCCTGAGTACTAGGGAATGGAACCCAGCCTGACTTTGCAAGAAGGTCCCTTTAACTGTTAAGCCATCTCCCCAGCCCCTCAAACATCTGTATGAGAACTTCTATGACTGTTTCTACCAACTGCAAGGTTTGAATCTGCTTGTCTGTTATTTGTTAAATACAATATGCTATGAAGACACTTGGAATTATAACTTACTTAAACCTAAGAAACCTAGATTAGGATTTCTTATTCTATTTTTGTTTTTTCGAGGTAGGCTCTTATGCTAGCTCAGGATGACCTGGAATTCACTATGTAGTCTCAGGGTGGCCTCCAACTCATGGTGATCCTCCTAACTCTGCCTCCTAAATGCTGGGATTAAAGGCCTGCAATACTACACCTGGCTTTTTTTTTTTTTTTTTTTGCGGGGGGGGGGGGTCATTAATTGCTATCTTTTCTCATTTTTCACAGCCAGCCCCTCCTCCCATCTTCCCTTCCAGCTTTCCTTCATATTCTATTTTGTGGAACATTATGTTTGAGGTGTAATACTGTATTCCTAGGATAGAAAGCACAGAAGGGAGAAGCTGACTAAAAAAGCAATTCAAGAGAATTGTGGGGAGGGTGATCCACCTGTTCCCATTTGCTGACTGTTAAACAATTAAATGCATATCAGCACTCTGGAGGAAGAGGTGGTAGGATCACCTTGACTTCTAGGCCAGCCTGAGACTATATCGTAGATTCCAGGTCAGCCTGAGCTAGAGACTCTATCCTGAGAAAAACAAAATAAAAAAATCACTGAACTATATGCCTCAAAAGATGTACTGATATTAATTATACCCTAATAAATTAACATCAAAAGTTAAACGAAATATTTAGAAAACAAATGCTTTATGTATATAGCTATAAAATGATCTTCAAAGTTAGTTGATATAATAGAACTAAATGAATAGATCTGCTTTCTTGTCTCTTTTGCCTGGTACAGAGTATGACCTGAAATGAGCTAGAATGTAAACATGGAGCTTTTCAAAGCACCAAAGAGGGAAAGATGGACTGTTCTGAAATCCAGAATTACCTTCCAGAGGCAGCTCAGAATCCCAGCTGGGCATCCTCTCTGACTGCTCGCTCACCAAGGGAAGCAAAGTTTGGTTGGAAGAACTGCTTTCTTGCCTACTGGAGTTGGCATCCTGGGAACTATTCCATGAGGAGGAAGTCTGGTACATCTTAAATCCCCACTGGAGAAAGCAACTGTCAGAGGACAATTGAGCCTGAGCAGAAAAGCCATGTGACAGTTTTTTTCTTGCTCTCAGAGAGCATTTTGTGAGTTGTACAGAATTAATGACGCTACTCAATTTAATTGAGTTGAACCACCTGGGTATCTGTTGCGCAGACAGGGCCATTTTTCTTAATGCAGCCTACAAAGAAAAACAATCACAGAAACATGAGAAATTCGTTTACTTAAATGTTTAAAACAGGATTCAAATAACAAAAAGATAAATTGGAAATTATCTTTTCTAAAAGAAAGGAGTTTAAATATGACTATGGTACAAAAGCAGTTTCAGCTACAAACCAAAAGATAGGAACTTTTGAACTGAAAAAAAATAATACACAATAAAATACAATTTTGCAACAAAAAAAATCACTGGTTTAAGTAAACCATAAAAAATTCTGTCAATGTTCCAATTACAATAGATCCAAATTAACAATAAATTTACTTTTTTTCTAAAAAAATCTTTATTTTTCACGTGTGTGTGTGTGTGTGTGTGTGTGTGTACATGTATGGAAACACCACAAACTCTTGTCACTGCAAACGAATGCCTATCTGGCTTTATGGGAAGTGGCTGGGGAACTGAACCCAGGCTGGCAAGCTTTGCAAACAAGTGCCTTTAAACACAGAGCCCTCTCCTCAGCCCCTGAATTTACACTTTTAATTAGAAATAGTGGGATGAAATTAAATGTCTTTGGAATTTGGTTTGATGTTCAAGAGGTATATTGAGGAGCAAAGTAATACCGAGTTAGTCAAATGTTTTATGTACATAAATTAGTAGCAACATAGCAATTCACTGTCTTTAATAATCATAATATCATTGCTATGAGAGTGGTTTTACCCTTAGAGCTATAAAGGCGGATTATGTCGCAAATACAGATGCTCTTCAAAAGAGGAACAAAACTAGTTTTGTCAGATTTCACCATAGGAAACAAGAAGAACAGCTTTCAAAAAGAAAAGATCAGAATAGTGAACAGCTGGGCATGGTAGTGCATGCCTCCTGTGAACTCTGCACTTGGGAGGCACAGGCAGGAGGACTGAAAATTCAAGGCCAACAAGAGCTACACATTGAGACTGCCTCAAAAAAAAAAAAATCAAAAATCAACAATCCCTACCAAAAAATTCCCAAACAAAACAATGCCATACAATAAACAGCAGCAAATACCTATTATGGCCAAAAAATATTTGTCAAACTTCAGGAATATGAAAGAATTAGATAGGTATGTTTAACATCAATAATCTTGATAAAATAGTCTGATTATTAAACAACATGGAACCTGACATGGTGGGTCATACCTGTAAACTCAGCACTCAGTAGGCTGAGGCAGGAGGATTAAAGTTCAAGGCTGGCCTGAGCTAGTGTGAGATCCTGTCTCAAAAAAAATAGTAATAAATGATAACCGTGTATATTACTGGCAAATAGAAGTTATTAATTTTTGCTCACATCTTGTATTCTGCTTCCTACGTAGTGGAATTTGGCTTCCTCCACGCCCTGATTTAGACCAAACACCAGGCATCTCCTATTGAAGAGCCGTCCTTTGGGGAAGTGTGCTAACAGTTATACAAGTGAAAGTGTAGCTTTCACTTTGAAAGGACTTGAGGAAGGAAATTAAGTGTCACAATAAGCCTGTGGGATGGCTGTTAATTAGGGTCTCGCTCTAGCCCAGGCTGACCTGGAATTCACCTATGTAGTCTCAGGGTGGCCTTGAACTCACAGCGATCCTAGCTCAGCCTCCCCAATGCACCACCAAGCCTGGCCTCTTAAATTTTGGTGGGAAAACGTTCCTTCAAACCTCCTCTGCTCTGCACAGAGTGGGAGCCAGGAGACCTCAGTCACGCTATGTGACAGGAGGAGCTGCTTGTGGAACTTCAGCCCATGATGGAGAGGCCCGATCACCACTCTTCAAGTAATTTGTGTGTGGTGCTGGACACTGAACCTACACTCAGCTTCGGGGTGTTTTTCTTTTGTAAGGAGAAGGGTACAATCAAACGGTTTTCAGGTCTCTACCAACGTTAACATTTTAGGCTTCAGAGTTTGTGGTGAGTTACCCTTGCGGGTCAACTCCTTGAAACCCCAAGTCCACCCTGGAGTCTCTCCAGGATCAAATGCATACCTCCCTCCCACATCTGTCAGATTCCCTTGGAAAATCCATCGCCCTGCAGCCAAAGACGTCAGTGCATGCAACTGTTCCGGTTCCCACTCGCCACGCACGGCCTTTAAATCACCATGTCAGGACCCACGCCCGCCCTCCCAGGGACCCCAGCTCAGCCAGGGCGCACGCACGGCACGCAGAGCGGGAAAGCCAAGCCAGCACGCCGGCAAGAGCGGCTGGAGCTCGGCCCTTTCATCGGGATGCACGGAAGCGGGGCGGGCACCGCACAGGTGTGTTTCCGGGTCCAGGCTCTACCTGTCACTGTCGGGGGATTCGCCAGGTGAGCGGGGCTCCGTAATAAAGGCCCCCGCGCCGCGGCCGCCCTCCCCCGGCGACTTTAGACGGTCCCGGAGCCGCTCGCCGGGCCTCCCGAGCCCTTCCCAGCCGTCGCTGAACGAGCGCCGGGGCCTTTTCCTCCCGGTTCCGGGAGGCACGGAGCACGAGCGACCCCGCCACGCAGACCCGGCCCGGGGCCCCTCCGGAGCCGCGGCCTCACACCCTGGAGCTCCCGCTTCACCTGTGGCGAGGCCTGGGCTCCGCCGAGGGTCACCGCGTGGACGCAGCCCGCCCGGCCGCCGCCCCGCACGCCCGCCAGGCCCCGCGCCGCCGCCGCCGCTCTCCCCCGCCCACGTGCGCGGCGCTCCGAGTGGACGAGACCAAGTGCGGCTGGAGCGGGGGGGGGAATGCCAGGCCGCCGGCTGGGGAAAGGCCAGCCCCGGGCCACAGCGGCCCTCCCGCCACCCGCCGCCTCCCTCCGGTCTCTCGTCACCCGGCATGCGAGGGGTCGCTCCACGTCTCGCCACGGCGCGACGGCTAGCTGTGGGCGGCCGGCGGCTCCCCCCGCCCCGGGCCGCCATGGTGGCGCCGCGACCCCGCCCTCCCGCGCCGGTCCTTTTCCCCGGCTCGCTGCCTGTGTTGGGCGCCAGACCCGGGCCCGCCACCCGGCCGCCTCTCCTCCGCGGCTCGGCTCGCCATCCCCGGGGTCCCAGCCTTCACGGGCCGGGGCCGCCCGCGCTGCGGCAGGACGGGGAGGCGGGCCATGGCGTCCTGCGTGGGGAGCCGGACCCTGAGCAAGGATGATGTGAACTATAAGATGCATTTCCGGATGATCAACGAGCAGCAAGTGGAAGACATCACCATAGACTTCTTCTACCGGCCCCACACCATCACCCTGCTCAGCTTCACCATCGTCAGCCTCATGTACTTCGCCTTCACCAGGTGAGGCGGGGCCGCGTGGGGCCTGGGCGGAGGAGGTGGCCGGAGGAAGCCCAGGGGAGAGCGAGCTCGCGTGCAGACATGCCGCCCACGCAGACCGCCCAGCCCCCAGCCCACACCTACAAATACTACCTCTCCTATACAGCGCCTCCTGCTACCCCGGGAACTCGGGCGGGTCACCCAGCCCACACCCCTCTCCGCATCGCTCCACACGTCACTTACACGTAAGCCCTCCTCTGCAGCCCCTCCATCCCTGCTCTGTTCCCAGAGCTCCGCATGAATCATCTCATGACTGCACCGTTTCCAGCACATATCACTACCCGCACCATACCCAGGCCCTGGGACACAGCCTACCATTCTTCCTGCCCCTCTCCAAGTCCCCAGTATAATGCACTTCTGTGCACATGTGAGGTGCACCACACGATCTTTCCTGTGCGGCACCTCCAAAATGCATCGTACACAAATCATCTAGCATAACCTGTCCTCCAGCCTCAAACTGTACCAGCTATGTCTCAACATGAACAGCCGCTGAGAACACACACACACACACACACACACACACACACACACACACACACACAGCCAAGCACATCTTGCCCTGTCATATCGTGATATACATGCTGAAACCAGATAGTGCCTGGCGCCTACTTAAACATGTTAGACAAAACCCACAAGCCTCATACAACATAACACAACTCTGTTTTCCCCTAAAAATGTACACGCATGCTCAAAGCACCTCTAATAGATATCTTCACAGGAGCTGTCCAGCCCAACTCAAGAACATACACTATACCACTAGGGCACTTCACCCATGGCCCTCTCAACCCCAGCCAGGAGCTACCAGATTCTTACTTCACATATTTCCTGGTTTCTACTTGAAATTGTATATTTTCTTAATGAAACTTTTTAAAGAAACGAGAGTCGTGCCTACCACTCCATTATAGCTTAAAAGATTGTAGTGTTGATTTGCAGTCAGACTGTTAGTTTCAAAATTAGCTGTATTTTGGGTTAAGTTACTTAATTTTGTTTTAAGTGTGAAGGTCCATATCTGTAAAATGGGGATAAAGTTTTCTTTACCCCCCATAACAGGATTATGGAGACTGTGCATTGAACTCTGGCCTTGAACTCAATCCTCTTGCCTCTGCCCAACCCCTGGGATCACATCACCACACCCAGAGTCTCCTGGTATTTCTATCTTACAGTCAGTGGGGGGGGGGTGTCTAGAGGTATGTTGGGTAAACAGAAGAATTGAAGAAACTTTTGGCATTTAGTGGAGGGAAGGACAAAGCCATGTAATGCTACATGGGACAACATTGTACCACAATGCATAAATTGCAAGATAAAAAAGATAAAGGCATTGAAAAAATGGACATTGGGTGTTGCAGTCAGCATTCTAGTTGCTTCGCAGAAAGAACCCAAACAAAAGCGGCTGTGGAGGAATGGGTTTATTTGGCTTATGGAGTCGAGGGGAGACTCCATCATGGCAGGGAAAATGATGGCATGAGCAGAGGGGTGGACATCACCTCCGCCACAGCACTGCAAACAATGGCAGGAAGGTGTGCCAAACACAGGCAATGGGAAGTTGGCTTATAACCCCATAAGCCCGCCCCTAATATACAGCTCTAGCAAGGTTGTAAAACCCAAACTGCCATCAGCTGAGGATCAGAACACATTCATTTGTTTGTGGGGGACACCTGGATCAAACCATGACAGAGTGTCCTGGTATTTCTATCTTACAGTCAGTGGTGGGGGGGGTGGTTTAGAGATATGTTGGGTAAACAGAAGAATTGAAGAAACTTGGTATTTAGTGGAGGGAAGGACAAAGTCATGTAATGCTACATGGGACAACATTGTACCACAATGCATAAATTGCAAGTGTTTATTTGCATGAATCACCTAAAGTACAAAGCGTAGGTAACAATTAGTCATGCTTTAATTACTAAGGGGAACCACCACCATTTTTGTAAAGTCTGGCTAATGCTTTGCACAACAGACCATTCTTTCCATGGTATCTCACCAGTTGGATTTCTATCTTTGGAGAGAAATCACTCTTGATATTAATTATGGCCACTTCCAACTACATCATGTCATCTGATTCTACCATTTAATAGAGGTGTAACCACCTAATTTTGCTAAGCCTCTGTTTCCTTATCTGTGTGTAAAATGAATATACTAGTACTAATATCTCATAGGATTGTTCAGCATGGATTAAATTCACCCCTTCTTATAGTCTGCTTTAGCTAAGTGCATATCAAATATCATATGGTTAAAAGACATTTCATTATTTGCTAATGCCTTCTAAATTGCATTTTTTTACTGAATAGAATACAGAATGCTCTGGAATTGAGGAAAAAAGATAAAGGCATTGAAAAAATGGACATTGGGTAACATACATGCCTGTGTCACATTAACTTGTTTAACTTCATCTTATATGTGGGGTTGAAATGATGGAATTTGGCAAAGAGAAAAGTTATTTTACCGTTTTATCTTCAATAATAAAAAAGCTTGAGTGAGCAGTTTGTTTCAATAATATTAAAGGCATAGTATTGAAACTGTAGGTCCTTTCAAAATCGATCTCTCTTCCTCCTTTCTTTTACAGTGAGTTATATTCTTCTGGAATTTTTTATGCCACATCTGTCCAGTTGAGACATTGCAGCAATGAAAATATGAGAAATGAGTATGAATTTTAACAGCTTGTCAAAAGTAATGAAAAAGACAAACCCAAATCTGAACCTCAGGTCATGGAATTTTCCAGAAATCATAACAATTTTATTTCTTATGTTAATTTAATAGAGACAAATCACATATTGAACACAGAATTAATAAGTTTCACCTTGTATAAAATCATGAGCATAATTAATAGGACTAGAAATTATTAGTGTCTTGTTTTGTGGTAATTTGTGTTACTTTCAAGTGGGCTATTATAAAGATGGCTTTATCTCCATAAAGATTGATAATAATGACTTCTTAAATGAAGATTTTTTTTCATATCATGCTCTTTTGTAAAGATTGTAAGGCCTTTATGGATTTTTACATTCAGTGTAATTCTTTCACCAAAGCTTTTTAAACATGCTTAAAGTTTATTTTGCAAAGACTAGTTGTCTAAGAGAATGAAATACTTAGGGGGTGTCATGTTACCAGTATATGAAAAACAGTGCCTGGGCAAGTCACATGTTGTAGAGACCCAGCAAGCATTGGGGATTGTGGAGGATTTGATACCTAGAGCAAAAGCCAAAGATGAACTTGGACTTGTCCAAAAGTTCTTTTGCTTAGACAGTTCTCTGCTTTGCGTGTCACTGGTCTAGACTTGATATTGCTATTGGAAGGTGATGAAACCTTCCAGAGTGTGGCCCAGCTGGGAGGTTCTTAGATTATTGGGGATTGTCATGGTTTGATCCAGGTGTCCCCCACAAACAAATGATTGTGTTCTGATAGATCGATCCTCAGCTGATGGCAATTCGGGAATTAGAACCTCACTAGAGCTGTGTTGTTGGGGCGGGCTTATGGGGGTTATAAGCCAGCTCCCCCTTGCCAGTATTTGGCACACCTTCCTGCCGCTGTTTGCAGTGCTGTGGCAGAGGTGATGTCCAGCCCTCTGCTCATGCCATCATTTTCCCTGCCAGGATGGAGTCTCCCCTCGAGTCCATAAGCCAAATAAACCCATTCCTCCATAAGCCGCTTTTGCTTGGGTTCTTTCTGCACAGCAACTAGAAAGTTGACCGTAACAGGGATGCTCTTGGAAAGTAGCTCTTATGCACCTCTTGCCCCACCAAGCCTCACTAGAGTCTGTCCCCTCCTGTTCTTTCTGTGGTTTGAAATGCAATCATATATTCCCATCACTGTTATCCATGACAAAAAAGAGATGCAGTGAAGGGGCAACCTTCATCTTAGAGCCTCTGAACCCCACAAACTAAGAGCTAAATCAATATCTTCTTCATAAGTAGCCTGTGTCAAGTATTTCCTTATATACAAGGCTGACCAGTATAGACCAACTCACTGGTAAACCATGGTGCTTAAACTTCTCAGCCCTATCACCATCATTAGAGGTGCTCACCACCTGATTATTTTCCTGAGAGTCAAGTAAGCTCAGAGCTGGGCATGGTGGTGGCACAGGTCTGTCATTCCAGAATGATCTAGGAAAGGACTCCAGATCAACTTCATAGTAAGTTATATAGGCCAGCCTGAGCTATATAACAAGAGTCTGCCTGGGGGGGGGGTAGAAAGCACTTTTGACACATTTTAAGAATTAAGGTTTCTACAAATGGCTTAGTAATATTTTAATAGTCTTTTAAAACATATTTTATTTGAGAGAGAGAGAGAGAGAGAATGAAAATATGAGTGTCTCAGGGCCTCTTAGTGCTGACAGGCTTTGTAGGCAAGCACTTTTAAGTACTGAACCATCTTGCAAGCCCAGTAATATTCTTATAAAAGCTTGTTCACTCAAAGTAAGAT
Source organism: Zapus hudsonius (assembly GCA_004024765.1). Lineage (NCBI taxonomy): Eukaryota > Metazoa > Chordata > Mammalia > Rodentia > Dipodidae > Zapus > Zapus hudsonius. The sequence goes on along the minus strand of PVHP010002978.1, from coordinate 30,149 downwards.
AAGGAAAATCTTTGTGTCCAGTTGCTAGATGCCCTCATTTTTATTTTGCTTTTAAAGTTGGGTAAACTTGGAAATACTAAGTAATATTAATTACAAAAGCTCAAGTTTTAGATTTGAAAACAGGGCTGAAGAGATGGCTTAGCGGTTAAGGCGTTTGCCTGCAATGCAGAAGAACCCGAGTTCAATTCCCCAGTGCACAAGAGGGCACATGTGTCTGGAGTTGGTTTGCAGAGGCTGGAGGCCCTGGTGTACCCTCTCTCTCATTCTCTCTCTCTCTCTCTCTCTCTCTCTCTCTCTCTCTCTCTCTCTCTCTGTCTCTCTCTCTCAGTAAATAAAAATTTTTTTAAAAAAAATAAAGAGGAGAACAGTAGTCAAAAGTGGAGGCAGGAGGGCCAGGAGTCTAGTCCATCCTCTGCTAAATAGCAAGTTTGAGTACTACCTGGGCTACATGGGACCCTGTCTCCAAAAAAGAAAAGAAAAAAGAAATGTCTTAAGTTACATCCTTAGGATCCCTTTTCTTTAAGAAGTATCTGCCACTACATAGTGGAACCAGTCTTGCTAGCACTTAGCCTACAAAAGTCATTCTTTATATATTGCTGTGCTTTTGTGATTATTGATTTCTACTGTTTTCTCCTGGATATGGAACTAAGAGCACAGAAAATGATGGGGAAATGAACAGATGTTAATTTTTCCAATTTATTTATTGGGGAGAGGAGAGAGTATGGGCCCATCTGAACTTCTTGCTGTTGCAAATGAACTCTGGATGCATGTACCACTTTGTACATTTAGCTTTATATGGCTACTGGGGAATTGAACCAGGATAGCAGTCTTTGAAAGCAAGTGCCTTTAATCCCTGAGCCATCTCCCCAGCCCTGATTTTTAAAAAAATGTTTATTTTAGAGAGAGACAGAAAGAAACAGAGAATTAGAGAGTACGGATGTGCCAGGGCCTCCTGACACTTCAAATGAACTCCAGACGCATGCACCACTTTGTGTATCTGGCTTTACATAGGTACCCAGAATCAAACTTGAACCATCAGGTTTTGCAAGCAAGCACCTTTAACCACTGACCCATCTTTCCATACCCTCTGATTTATATTTATTTGTTCATATGCGTTTTTTAAACATAATTTCCCTTATTGGCTTTGGAACTACAATTTGTCATTGGACCATATTTCTGACCTTCTGTTTGTTTCTCTCATGGGTCCTTGCCAGCCTTCCTGGTTTTTCCCTTATGGCTATAGAAATACCCAAAAGAAAATGACTCCTGATACTGATGACTTTGTTGTCTTGGCCCTGTTTCCCTATGGAATAATGTTCCTTCCCCATTACAGAAACCCTGATGTCATTGCTCTCTCTCTGGCAGCAGCAGCATTACTGATCATCGGGATTGACTGTGTACTCCAGGTGGATGCGGAGTGCATTAGCTAGGCTCTGTTAGTGTCAAAGTCCAGTTTATGTTTAGATTCACTATTAATTAATTAATATTGAATGGTTTTGAAATTAGAATTAAAATAAGCATCTTTTTGTATTTTTCTTACACTCATTTCTGGTATCTTGTGTCCCTGATAAGTTTATAAATTTATTAAAGGGAAAATGTGTCTCGTGTTTCTTTGGGGTCCTTTGTAGTGAATACAAATGACTGATCTATTTATTTGGCTGGATGGTATGCTGCCTCAAAGAGCTTGTTCATCTAGTGATTGCTACTTTCATCACACTCCTTCTTAGTAAACATTAATTCAGGTTGATCTCTTTAAATAATTGTTTAGCATCTTGGGCATAATTCTTTTGGGGGGCATAATTCTTATCAAACACAGCACATTTTATCTTCTGCTATAATCCTTTAGCTTCAGATTTCTATAGGGAAGACAGCTATTTTTTCAATCTCAGCTAGTCCAGAGACCAGATCTGTTCCAATCAGCCTGGTCTGCTTCCTCAGCCCTGGCTTCCTGGTTGATGTAGCTCAACAATTCTGCAGGCTCTCTTCTGTGCAGGCCAGCTATCTACCATCTTGGGCTTCACGGCCTAGCTTGTCTTTAGCAGGTCACGTGGGCCTTTATAGCTTTCCTGGCTGTTACAAACCTTAGCTCAGCAACCCCAGCACCCTGAAATATCCTCCCAGGCCATCTTCCAGCTATTTGTCCTCCAGACTCCTGATATAGGACAAAACTATGATCACTTCTATCCCTTGCCTAATCATTCCTTGGATGCTTGCCACCTGTAGGGAAGTGCAAGGTGAATCGGAGGCCTTTCCTCCTGGGGTAGGTTTACTTTCTACCTTCATTTCTCTCCATCTGTACATAACAAAACCTGGCAGGCATAGGCTCCTTGGCCAACCCCTGTGCCACTTCCTCTCTCCTAGTGCCTCCTAACCACCACAGTGACCTTCATAGCCCGTTTGGCTGATTCTCCTCCTGGACACCCTTCATGATAGTCTAAGAACCACAGGAAAATATGTACATATATCTCTAAATGCCATTTATTATTGTCTCTAATAGAGTATTTGTTTCTATCTCAGTTTCCTGAGGCCAAATATTTTTCATTATCCTAGGATAGACACCCAGTAAATACTGTATGAATAGAAGACAAGACATTGTTTATCTCTAAGAACTTGAAATAAACAGCATTCTTTTTCACTAGCTGGAATCTCAACAATAATTTCTGACCAAGACCATAATTTTCTTTGAAATATATTAAATACAGAATTAAAGATAGTGTCAAAGTTGGTTGTCATTGGTTTATCTTATAACCTGGGATTACATTTCCCATTGGAAAAGAATAGCCTTAGACATGATACTGTTTGTCTAACTCGGGGCTCACATTAAAGGAAATTGGAGGTGGAGAGGGACGAGTATCCTAGAAGCCTTTGGGGTCATGGTTAAGGCTAAAAAGTCTTATGTTCCTGATGCCAGGGAGAAGACCTTGTCCAAAGATCATGACAGAATGGAGTTGCCTTGTTTTCCTGAAGTCTCCACTCCTACTGCCCATTGTCAGTTTCTAGTTACTGAACTCACCCAGAATGAGTACAAAAGAAAGCTCTTTGGAATGCATTGTTATCTTAAACTGTTTCCTTGCACCTTCCCTGCTTTCAGGAGCCCTCTCTTTGAATAGTTCCCTACACAAGTGAGAACCATGGTCCAGGGGAGTACAAGTGTTTGAAAACCTACTGGGCTCTCAGTACTTGCTGTGGTCTCAGCAGATCCCTGAAGGGGACAAAGAAGTCTTGGTCAGTGCACTGTGTGATCAGGCTGGGGACCCTCTCACATTATCTGAGTCACCTGGCCCATTCTGCAGTATCACCTGGCACATTTCTGTCACCCACTATATTGTAGGTTCCTTCTGTGTACAAACCGGATGAGACCTGCAAACTTGGGGGTGGGGGAATTGATTTAAACAACATCAATCGGTTCCTTTGTTATTTCCTGTCATTCAGTGCTTCCTGGCCCAGTCAAGAGTAACCTGAGTTTTAGCAGGGAGGGAAGGGGACTTTGCCTATCTGTGTCTGTGCATGTGTGTTGGTGAATGAGCAACCTTGACCTAGAACCAGCGTTCCAATGTTCCTGGCACTGACCTCCACTTGGGTCTGTGGCAGGATGTAAACCCAGTCATCCTTCAAGCCAAGGCAGCATTGCCTGACCTGCCCCTGGTTTCCGAGGGACAGGGATACAAAAATCCCAGCTACAAAGGGGCTTTGGAAAGCTTGAGTGCCCAGGTGTGCTGATAGCAGATGCCGCAGGAGGGGAAGAAGATAAATAGCCACAGGGCATCACAGTGGAAGCGTGGAGTCATCTTCTGGTTTGTTGCTATGAACTGTACCCTGAGTGTAAAGCAACATGTCTGAGTAGAACAAGATTCCTGAAGCTAGGAAAAGACAAGATGAAGACTGGCAGGCCAGTCATGAGCTTTCCTGCAAAGAGAAAAATCACATTGCTTCTGCCAAAGCCTCCATGAAAGAGGCTGGTCATATGCCAGTACCTCATAGTGTCCTGATGCAGAGGTATCTGAGGATACTCTCTCACTGTCTTTGTCATCTTGATTCTCCCAAGAATAGGGCCATATCCAGTGGGAGCATGAACTAGATGAAGGAATGAGTGGACATAAATGAGAATTCAGAAAATGTGAATTAATAATGGGCACTTCTGTGCCAGGCACTGTTCTAAGTACCTGTTCAGAACCCCATAATGTAGAACTATTATTCACTTCTATTAACTGAGGAAGAAATAGGCACAGAGGTTAAGTAATCTGCCGAAGGGCACACACTGGCATTCCAGCTGGAGACTCAGTCCCTGGTTGCTGCATGTATGCCTCCTGCACAGGACAGAACTGCTCTTAGGAGTCAGGACTCATCAGTAAAGGGCTGGAGAGATGGCTTAGTGGTTAAAGGTGCTTGCTTACAAAGCCAGATGCACAAAGTGACACATATATCTGGAATGGGAAGAGGACCTGGTATGCCCATTCTCTCTCTCTCTCTCTCTCTCTCTCTCTCTCTCTCTCTCTCTCTCTCTCTCTCTCTAAATGAGTAATAAATAATTTTATAAAATCAGCTGGAAGATCAGCTGCCCCTGCAGAGCTGAATATATTATTTATAATTTTATCAGTAAAATACGGCCTTGTGCTCATTTCCCACCTTTGAGTGTTATGATGACCGAGTGGCAAAGCAGGTAGCATGCTCAGTGGGGCATAGAATGTGCCCATTCTGTGGATGTCTGTAGATACTAACTCCTGTCTCCAAATGTGAGGTCAGTGGAGTCTCAAGTAAGGCCCTTTCAGTCAGGTTAACTGGAAAATGTCTGTGCGCCTTAGTTTGAGGTTAAGTTTCTGCATTATTTGGAGGAGGTGGACTCACAGCAGGTTTTGCATTGTGACCCGTGTGCTCAGGTGGCCAAAAGCCAGCATGAATGCCAGCAGCATTACCATTCATGTAGTTCTTTTATGCACCCCTACCTGTGAAGCCCCACTAGCTCTCTGTACTACTAGCTGTGAGGGCTGGTGTGAAGGGGGAGCTGTGCTATTAGAAGACTCAAATTCCTTCCGAAGCCCCCTCCCTCCCCCCAATCCTTTATCTTCCACTGCAGAAGTTTGATCTTCCTGCACAGTCTTTTTCCAGTTCATCTAAGGCCCTCATTATCTTTGCTGCATTTTTTATTATAATTAAACAGATATGAAACTACCCGTGTTTCAGTTAGTAAGGTTTTATTTTTTTTAATTAGTTGTGAACTTTACTGTATGAACATACTGCATATTGGTCCCATTCCCATTGGGATATACCCTTATATCTCCCCTCTCCCCCCTTTTTGTGAGAGCCCTCCCCAGCGGGATTGTTGATATCAGGAGACCTTATGGAGGCACAGTGGTGGTTTAAACATGAGTGCTTGCTCTCAGTGTTCACCTGAGAAACTTCTCCAAGAAGATAGCGGGAGACACTGAGGAGTTTGGTGGTTTTATCACCCTTTCTTTCCTCTCTCTGAAACTTAACTTGACCACCTATTTGATCCCGTCCAAGAAAATTGCCCCAAATTTACAGGATTTCTTCTTTATCTTTTTTTGTTTTCTTTTTTGTCTCTTTTTTATTTCTGAGATAAGATCTTGCTACATAGCTCAGGCTGGCCTCAAACTCTTGACCCTCCTGCCTCAGCCTCCTAGGTGCTGGGGCTAGAGGTATGCTCCACTGCTCAGCTTTCATTTTCTGTCTTACTTATTACCAATGCTGAGTTCTTATACATTCAATGTTGATGCTGTTTTCAAGGGTTTTGATTAGTAATTTTAAAAAGAGACTGATTTGCTGATTTTGGTAGCTATTTATTTGCATTGCTTCCTGTACAAGTTAAACAAATGGTTGGGTAGTGTCATGGTTTGATCCAGGTGTCCCCCACAAACAAATGAATGTGTTCTAAATGCTTGATCCTCAGCTGATGGCAGTTCAGGAATTAGAACCTCACTAGAGCTGTATGTTGGGGGCAGGCTTATGGGGGTTATAAGCCAGCTTCCCCTTGCCAGTGTTTGGCACACCTTCCTGCCATTGTTTGCAGTGCTGTGGCAGAGGTGATGTCCACCCCTCTGCTCATGCTTTCGTTTTCCCTGCCATGATGGAGTCTCCCCTCAAGTCCATAAGCCTAATAAACCCATTGCTCCACAAGTCACTTTTGCTTGGGTTCTTTCTGCCCAGCAACTAGAAAGCTGACCGCAACAGGTAGTGAAAAGTCCCTCTCCTATGCCTTTCTCCCAGCCCCTAATTTCTCTGCTTTGTAGAAAATCAGTTTTCCTATGGAGATAGTCTGGCCTGTGTCTGTAAGCGCAAATAACATATATAAGCTTGTATTCCTTACGTATTACCAATTATATATGCAAGTAGTTTCTTGTTTTACGTCCTGCTCTGCTACTTTCTTTATTTTGTGATATCATTGAAATTACCGGGAAGTAGTTAATTCATAAAAACCTTTATTCTTTTTTTCTATGGCTGCCTAGTTTTCCATTGTGAGACTATACTACAATTAGGGTTCTGTGATGAGTGTTTAGCTGGTTTCCAGTCTTTGGTGAATATGTATAATTTTGCAGTGAACAACCTGGTACATGTGTTTTTTGCACAAATGAGACTATGTCTAGAGGAGAGATTACCAGAGTAGAATGGCTGAGTCACAGGGTGTACCCACGTGTCATCGTAATATGTTGCCTCATTGCCCTCTGTAAGTGGATTACAGCAAGACAGCCACCAGCAGTGTGTAAGGATGAATGCTTACCTGTGTCTTCCTAGCCTCGCCAGCTTAGTCATTATTTACCTTTGTCAGCAGGTGAATAACCGTCTCTTAGTCCATTTTAATGTGCCATCCCTTCCCATGAGTGTCTTCATTTCCCACCCAGTGAACAATCTCTCCATAGCCTTTGCCTGTTGTTGATTTGGCTGTGTTGGTTGATGGTGCTTTCTGCTGATCAATTTTGGAGGGAATGCTTTGTGAATTAGAACAGCCAGCCCTTGGTCTTGATAGAAGCCACAGATATTTTCCTCAGCCCTTCTCGGATTTTGTAACTGATTGTTTTTTCTGTGCAGATTAATTCCTTTCTTCATGGTTTCTGAGTTGTGTGTCATACTTCAGGAAATTTTCCCCCACTGTAATATTGTTGGCTTTTTTTTTTTAAAGGGAATCCTCTTCTTTTCCACACTCAACAGTTATTAATGTTTACCTTTCTTTTAATTCTTAATGTGTATTTTGTATCCTATCAAAGTCTCCTGTCAGCCCTTTGCCTATATTATGACTCACACTGATTTCCGGTATCAGGTTCTCCTTTTTCTGGCAGCCTGGCATAGAGGAACCCTGCAGCCCTGGTTTGGAGTGCCACGTCTGCCACTTCTTAACCTGTGTATCCTTGGGCGAGTGACTTAAGCCTTCTGAGCTATTGCTTCCTTTGATTTTGATCGTACTCCATTTTGCCAACTTTAGATAATGGTGATTACGTGCCTGTTGAGTGCTGATGCACAGTAGAGACTGGATGTACAGGAATTATGGGTATTGTTACCATCTCTGCCAATGTCAGTATTGGTATGTTGGTCTGAGTGAAGACATGTTGCCACTCCACGCCCAGCCGTTCTTCAGTCAAAGGTCACCACCTGGAAGTGGAATATGGAGCTTCTCTGCTTCTGCCACAGGGCATTGTGGGAATTCTAGTAAGAACCAGGTTAGCATTTGTAGGACTATGTTCATAACCTCTTGACAGATGGTCAGTTGTTAGGATGTCCAGTAAAATAAAATGCAGAACTGGGGTGATAGTTCCATCAGTAAAGAGCTCGCCTTGCAAGCATGAGGACCTGAGTTTGACACCCAGAACCCATGTGAAAAGCCGAGCGTGGTGACTCATGTTTGTCATCCCAGCACTAGGAGACAGAGACAAGGTCCAATGGCCAGCCATTCTAGCCTAACAGGCAAACTCTGAGACAGTGAGAGACCCTATTTCAAAAAAGGTGGATGCAGGCTGGAGAGATAGCTCAGTGGTTAAGGTGCTTGCCTGCAATGCCTGACGACCCAGGCTCGAGTCCCCAGTACCCACACAGAGCCAGATGTATAGCGGCACATGCATCTATCTGGAGCTTGTTTGCAGATACTGGAGGCTCTGGCATGCCCATTCTCTCTCTCTCTCTCTCTCTCTCTCTCTCTCTCTCTCTCTCTCTCTCTCTGTCTCTGTCTCTCTCTCTCTCTCTCTCTGTGTCCTCTTATTTCTCTCTGCATATAAATAATTTTTATTTAGACAAAAGTTTGGATGGTTTTGCTGTGGATGGACATCCAAGGTTATCCTCTGGTCTTTACATGTACACATGTGCTGCACCCACCCACAAGAACACACATAGAAAAATAAAACTGTCCACTGCTGGACAGCGAGAGCTGCCTAATTCTGCCATGTAGCTCTAGAATCTGACGTGTGGCATCAGCATCACCTTGTAAGGCCCACCAGTCCCACAGCCATGTGTGACCTCCTGTTTCAGTGCCTGTGCTCACTCCTCTCATAACTCCAGTAACTGTTTAGTTGATTGCAGAAACTGAGCTCCCTAAATAGAAGCTGATAGTAACAATAGTAGAAGTTAACTTATAGTAATATGTTTTATACCAATACCTAGGTTTGATGATCTAGGTTTGGTGTGCTGTGAAAACCTGGTTTTCTTCTTGTTGTTTTCAAGGTAGGATTTCACTCTAGGCCAGGCAGATGTGGCACTCACTGTCATCCCAGACTGACCTTGAGCTCAGTGATCCTCCTACCTCTGCCTCCTGAGTGCTGAGATTAAAGGCATGTGCCACCATGCCCACTTCAACTGTCCATTTTTAAGATTCATTACATTGCCTTCTTCATAATAATCTTATGCTCCTTTGCATGTTTTTGAAAAATAAATTTTTTTGATACATCCTGTATCAATTAAGGTCACCTTTTGTATTCTTAAGACCAAAATACATTTTTTTTTCTAAATAAACCTTATGTTTTGACATCTTGGGGTTTCACTTTTGTTTTTGAAGAACGATGACTCTCACATCTATGTCTGAGGCAAATGAGTGCTGGTGGATAAGGTTATCAGCTGCATTTTATATTTATTCATTTATTATTGGAGATGCTGCTGGACCCCAGGGCTTTGTGCATACTAAGCATTTTTGATTCCACTGAACTATGCTGTGATCCTCACCTACCCCCATTTGTCTTATGAGAATTGGACTTCACTATGAGATTTTCTTTTTTACTTTAGGAAATGGTAGCAAACAGTAGACAGTGTTTTCAATGATTTTGATCAGCAAAATAATCAATCTCCTAGTGTTTAGACTGTGTAAGTCTTTTTCCTTTTTGGTTTACACTTTAGCTCTGAAAATGGATTCTCATTGTTGTTTTCTCTGTTTGCAGGGATGACTCTGTTCCGGAAGACAACATCTGGAGAGGCATCCTCTCTGTTGTCTTCTTCTTTCTTATCATCAGTGTGTTAGCCTTCCCCAATGGTAAGTAATGTCATCAGCTCTCGTGCTTCTCCTGAGCATTGGGCCCTTTTGAATTAAAAAATTTATTTGTGTGTGTGTAGAGGGAAGGGAGGCTACATGAGCCACACATGTACCATTTTGCATCTGGCTTTACGCGAGTGCTAGGGAATTAAACCCAGGCCAACAGGCTTTGTAAGCAAGCACCTTCAACTGCTGAGCCGTCTCTTGAGCCCTACTTCTGAATTTTTGAGATGCAGGTCACCTGGAAGATGAAGGAGGAAAGAAGTAAAAACCTAATCTGGGTTTGATGTAATGGTCACAGGCATAGCTCTATAGGCAGATTCCCTATGATGCCATCGCCCACCTCCATGCTTATAGGGAAGGCCCCAGTCTCTTCAGTTTCTCTTGAACAAAATGGAAAAAGGAAGTATGAGAATTTCACTGAATTAATTGTACTAGACACTGAATTATTTTGTTTTACATTGCTATATATAGCAAATTACCTGAGATTATCTGCTCTATAAAGAGGTTCCAGAGCTTACAGTTTTGATGTTGAAAGTCTAGAAAGTACATTTCTGGCTCTGGTGAGGAGCCCTTGGCTTTGCATCATGCAGATGACCTCATGGTGGAACTGTGAAAAGGGTGAGACTGGACACTAGAGAGGGTTTTATAGTTTGGCCCCATTTCCTGTTTGCCCTCTGCTTCCTACCTGTGGATGTGACCAGCTCGGTTTTCTGAGACTGCTGTCATGCCTTTGCCACCATCATGACCATATCCTCCTGGAACTGACAGGCAGAATAAACCCTTCCCTTCCTTAGAGTCGCTCCTGCTCAGGTTATTTGTTCACAGCAGTGAGAAAGTCACTAATAGGGCAAGTCTCTTTCGGTAGCCCTCCTTTTACAACCGCACTCCGTGATACCTCAGCACTGGAGCTTCCTCAAGGTTCCATGCAAAGGCACTGGAGGTGAGGGGACTAAATTGGTTTGAAGTAATGTTTGATGTGACATTGTTGTAGAAATTCACTATGACAAACAGACAAAGCCATTAACAGCAAGAGGAGAGTGGAGTTTCGTTTCTTATTATTACAAATTTAGGAATTTACACCAGCAGGCCAAGCATAGATGAAGCATTGGCCCCAGCCCCTGTTACAAAGGGTTTTTATAGTAGGGTACAGAGATATGTATGTGACATCACACATGTAAATTAAATCAGGTAGACCACAAGAGAGCTCAAAGTTTAAAATGGCTTCCAGAGAAATGTAGATAAGTCTTTCCTCCCTACCTTCCTTTCTTGATCAAAGCTTGCTGTATTCACAGGCCAAATGGCAGGGCCAGTTAACAAAAGCAAGTTAAAGGTACAAGTTGCATTTGGTTTACAATGGTTTCTAGAAGTATAGATGACCCCATAGACCTAGACAAAGGAGTGACAGCAAGCATTCTCAGTCCTCTCTTATCTCTTCCTAAGCTTGTGTTCACAGACCTCAAACAATTGCTGTCTCTGTCCCCTGTAATCTTCCAAATTTGAGCAATATTCTTTCAGTAGTGTTTTTAGAAATACCCTAATCTTTCATTACAACATTTACTAACTTTCTCTCCAATGAAGTCCACTAATTTCCAAAGTTTTCTTAACCTGTTTGGTCTCTCATCATCGGACTGAAGATAAAACTGAGCACTTGCTCTGTGTCCTGTGTAGACTGTTTGGTACAAAGGAGGGAGGACCCTTCTGGAGCTCTTTTAGTTCAGCCTACGCAGCTTACACATGAAAAAGCAGGGTCTCTCGGCCTCAAGCCATTCTCTGGAGGTCAGTGTCTGCCCAGTTTTGGGCCCCCAAGTTTATCTTCCTTCCTCAGCCTTGCTCTGGCCACACCTCATATGAGGTGTCCTATATCAGGGTTACCTCTCTCTTCCTGTATGATAGGCATCTGGCTTCTGTTTATTTTCTGTTGGTCTCTGACTTTTCTTTTCCCAGAGTGGGGTCTTAGTTGGCCTGTACCTGCATGCTTTGGATACCGCAGAAGGTGGGTGAAGGTTGGGACCAGTGTTTTTCTGTTGCCCACAGGCCTGTGATTCGCAGAACTTAGCAAATTGATCTGAGCCTTCCCATAAAGAGACAAAGCAGGAGAGACAGAATTGCCTTATAAACTCTCATGATAACTAACCAAGTCCCCTGAGAAACAAGAACTTATTTAGTCCTGTCCATGAGAATCAGCCAGTCATTTCAAAGCTACCTCAGTCATCTAGGCACCTCTTAAACACTTCCCAGCACTGTTATGGTAGCAGTCAGATTGCAACATGAGTTTCCAGGAGACACACCATATCAAGCCATGGTATCAGGGAAGGACGGTGTAGAGGGATTCCTTAAAGCCATGTATGCACAGCACACACATTGTGTTTACATAGTTTGTTTTCTAAAGATTCAGTTATTCACAGTTTAGTTTACATAAGGTTAATAAAACTGTCATTTTCCCACATGGAAGCATGATTCAGTAGGAGCTTTGGGAGGTGCCAATGGAAGTTGTAGGGACCTGTATTACAGCCTTCCCTTCAGAAACAGGGCCCCAAATCTGTGTTTTATTTCGCAAGCAGTTTGGGGGGAGTGTCTGTAGCAGAAAGCATGCCCAGAATGATTCCATTTTGGCAACTTCACAGGCATTTACCCTTGACCTAGTAAAGGCTGCCCTGCATGTTTGTGTATAAGCCTCCATTTGGTTATGACTCTCATCTTACATGTGTGAATTCAGATATGGCATGGGTAGATTTGGTCTACTTCCACTGGAAGGGCCCTGTGGTTCTTTCTTGTAGTGTCTGAGTAACAAAGCAGGCCCTAGACTTTCTCTATTAAGTCTTGTAACCGTCAGGATGCTTTGCATTGTGAGTTATAGAAAGCCCACCTCAGAATGCCTGAGTGATAAGGAAACTGTTTACTCTCTTACTTGACAAGAAGTTCTGAGATAGGGTGGCCCAGCCTGCAGAACGCTGCAAGCAGCTCAGCAGCATGTAGAGACCCAGGTCCTCCACCCTTTTCTCCTTTGCCATCTTGAACATGGTAGGCCCAGCCTGGGCCTTTCTGTCATAATGTTCTTGAACTGAACATACAGTGGTAGGCAGTGTCCAATAGAAGGGCTTTTAGTTCGTGTCTTTTATTCAAGAGTGAAGTCATACTATGTAGCCTAGGCTGATCTTGAAATGCTAATACACTTGCTTCAACATTCCTTGTACTGGACCTACAAGTGTGCACTACAATGTATGGCTTGAAGAAACTTTTTTAGAAGCTCGCTAGCACACTTGCTTTCATATCTTTTTGACTAGGATTGGACAGTGTATTTCTTTTTCAGCCAGTCCTAAAGACAGGAATGTATAACACCCAGAAGACTACATGTCCAACAGGTATACATTAACTGAAAAGAAGGATGGTGCAAGGAGCACTCCAGTGTTTAGAATGCACCCCTCAGCTAGATGGGCGAGAGGTGGACACTCAACCACACTCCCTTTGATGATCAGCATCCTGAGCGTCTTCCTAAATCCTGCAAGGAAAAATAATATCCTGTGAAGAAATGTTGGAATGGCCCTGAAGGGAGACCAGGAGAAGGAGAGGATGTGATATCCACATCATGCTTCCTTGCCTATTTTCTATTTTCCTTTCTTCTTTGGGTCTGAATTAGTTACCCTTATCATGGCTATAACAAAATATGTGACAAAAGCAACATAAGGAAGGAAGGGTTTATTTTGGCTTACAGCCCAAGATTCCATCCATCCTGGCAGGGAAGGCATGGAGCAGGATCATAAGGCAGCTGGTCACCTTGCATCCACAGTCTGAAAGCAGAGAGCAGTGAATGCTGCTGCTCAGCTCCCTTTCTCCTTCTTGTGTAGTCCAGGACCCCAGCGTGGGATGGTGCCACCTGAAGTGCCACCTGAGGCTTCTCTCCTTAGTGAGCCTAATCTAAGAAATTAGCCACAGACATGCCCAGAGATTTATTTCCATGGTTATTCCATCACAGGTTCCTTTAAGACAGAAAGTGGTTTATTTTATTTTATTTTTTATTTATTTTTTTATTGTCCATAATGAGTTACAACATTTAGTGGGCAAACAATGAGTTGTTATCCCCAATTCCCCGCTGCCCTCTCCTCCCCACTCCGCTGGATAACCTCCTCCATGCCTACACTCCAGTAGAGCAAATGACCCTTAAATGCAAGTATTTTAACTGCACCACTCTGTCACAGTAGTGAAAGCGAGAATCCCGTTGAGTCTGCAGTTAGCTGGGATACTTCTTTCAGCAGGTGACCTCTGGTAGGTTCTTACAGCTTCTAAGGGCTGCTCTGGACTGTTTGCCCTACCCTTCTCAACCCAGACACACTTGTCTGTACTGCAGTGCCTGGCCCACAGCCACTTGTTAGTAAGGACATGTTGAATTAGGCAGTGAGCCCACAGAAATGACATTCAGGAAAAACACCATATCACACCTGGTTAAGGTGGCTGGAGGAGAATGAAATACTAGTGCTTCCTGATTTTCCCAAATTCATCCTTCTCTGTGTCTTCCACCTTCTCTGGCTTCTTTGAGCTCCGATCTGCTAACCTCGGGTTCTTAATGGCTGAAAATGATGAGTGCCTTTCTCACAATTCTCTTATCACCTGTCTCAGTACTTCATCATTTTCAAAGCCATCAAAAAGGATACATAGCTATTCTCATATTAAATAAAGTAGACCAAACCAAGACTAGTCAGAAAAAATAAAAGGGCACTGCATATGAATCAAGGGAACAGTTCTTCAAGAGATAAAACAAGCAGCTGGGAAGAAGGCTCAGCAGTTAAAGGAGCTTGCTTGCAAAGTCTGCTGGCCCAGGTTCATTTCCCAAATCCCCTATGTGAGTTAGACACAAAACGCATTGCAAGCCTCTGGCTCCACCTCCACATGTGCAAGTAAATAAATAAAAAATGTTAGAAGATATGCTGGGCACAGTGACACACACTTTTAATCCCAGCACTCAGTAGGCAGAGGTAGAAGGATCACAGTGAGTAAAACAAACACTAAAAGATATAAAAGATCACATAGATTCTGACAGTACTCTTTTCTTTTACAAATATTTCTTTCTTAGGTTTTGAATTTTTTTGAGAGATAATTTTATTGTAGGCTTAGAAAGCTAAGAGGGCTTGCTGGAGGCCTTAATTGTCTGAAGATGGGTAACTTCTCAATTTTGTAAAGGAAATTTCCTAAGATTCAGTTCTTTGAGCTTAATTATTTTTTATAACTTTTGGTGAGTCAACCATTGATCCTGTTATGTATTTTTTGAGGTAATTTTCAATTGCTTTTCATGACAAAACAGTTGGGTTTCTATTGCTTTCCAAACTTGCTCTTAAAATCTGATTGAAATTTATCTGTTGTAGCTGGAAGGATTTTAAAGAAAATAAAACAATATCTTTAAATGTGTCTTATAAGACTATAATCTAGAAGAACTATTGTTTCTGTTTCACTGCCCTAAAATCCCTTTCCTATTTCTCTAGCATAACCAAGAAAATAAACAGGCTAACCACAGGCCCACACTGGCCTATGCAGCCATATTCAAATCAGAAAGAACCAAGTGTAGTACCTCATGCCTGTAATCCCAGCACTTGAAGCCTGAGGCAGGAGGACTGAGTTCAAGGGTAGCTTGGGCTATCTAGGACTACCTAGAGGGAGGAAGGAAAAGAGGGATGGGAAAGAGGAAGTGGAGGGAGGGAAAGAGGACAGACAGACTGATTCCATTTGACTTGACTACACTGAAGTACACTGTCAGGTGGAGCTCTCCTAATAGTGCTGAACTGTAACTGACAACTTAGGAAGACCACTTTGCAAGACCACCGACACTGAGGAAAGTGTTGTGAGGTCAGGTTTGTGGGAAATTGAGCAGAAGTCCACAGGTTGTATGCCTGGGCAGGTGAGTGATTGAAATGTGTCTCTCCTGCAGTCTTAGGGGTCTTCAGAGATGGCCTGACTAAAGAGTCCTGAGTATGGGCAACCTAGTGATCCTGAGTACTAAGGGTCAAAACATAAAACCAGCTAGACTTTTTTTTTTTTTTTTTTTTTTAGCTGTTGAAGCACTATTCTGTCTTTGATGGTAAAGATTTTAGTAAATAACATTATGAGAATGCTTCTTCTACTACATTAACTTAGTTCAAGGCTGGGCTGGAGAGATGGCTCTCAGATTAAAGGTGCTTGCTTATAAAGCCTGATGGCCAAATGTTTATTTGGTTGGTTGACTGATGTATGGATCCAAAGATGGCCCACTGTGAATGAGCTAGAGCTGCCTGATATCCCTTGGGTTAATGTTGATGAAGAGATAAAAGGCTTAGAGAACTTGGAATGCTGGAGTGGATTTGACATTTAAACTCTTCTCTCCTACAATGGGAGGACCCAGAAGATGTGCTCTTCAGTAAGACTACAGATTCAGTAAGAAACAGATTTGTGAGGTGTGCTCCAGCACATTTAAAGTTCCTAGCAGTTGCTATTATATGTAAAGAGGACATCATACTGGGAGCTGCAGTTGCAGCCTGTGGTGAATTAGATGCAATGGGTCTAACTGGATCTCGGAGTAACAGTGGCCAAGTGGCAGTGCTGAATTGCCAAAGGCTAGGTGAGCATGTTTACCTTAATAGCATAGGCAGAACAATGCTCATGATGGTATGACTCATGTAAATCTTTGGTACTGGCTGATTAATCATGGTGTTCCCAGAAGTAAAATAGATAAGAAGCCTACTAAGTTTCTGTTTGATCTGTATATATGCAGAAATGTTCCAGAGCAAAGGAATGAAAGGACTATGCATTATAGTAAGGGAGAATCAAGGCCTCTTAACCTGTGACGGTCAGACTATCTGCAGAGGCAGCCCCTCCCCTTGAGTGGGAGGTGTATAGTTAGAGCTACAACCTAGGTGCTAAAACTGATTGGTCAAATATAAACCAATCAGCTGTCTCTCTGACTCACCTGGGAAGAACTTAAATTAACTTCCCTAGAGGAAGCCTGCCTCTCTTTCCCCACATGGCTGGGCTGCAGAAGGATATCTGAATTTCCTGGAAGGTAAGGCCTACCCCCACCCCAGCTAGTGGCTGGGGTGGGGCAGGCTCTAGACTTTTCCCCTCATGAACCTCTCCTTCTCATGATGGGAGCTCCCTGTTATCTTTTCTGTTTCTGCTTATTTAGCTAAATAATGTAAGTTCTATTAAACTCTCTGACACGTGTTTTCCCCACACTTGTGGCTGGAAAACTCTGTAACTCCCCATGTTCCCTTAAATAATAAAGTCTTCCACTATACCTTATTATCTTGTTGTCTATGATTTTAGTTCTTTAACTTTATAGACAAGAGCTCGGATACTCTTTAAACTTGGGGTGCATTGAAACTTTTACTGGGGGTTATCTAAATTCTAACCCTTCCACACACCCCATATCATAATCCGTATCAAACCAATTTCCAGACTTGAGTCAGTTTACAGATCCAGAGCCCTTTGAATGAAGGGATTGCTAGGTCTCCTTGAGGAAGGACCTTCCTGCTACCCCCAGATGTTTCAGTGTTAAGGTTAGACCTGTCCTTCCTCAGAGGGACCTATGGCCTTTTGCCTGATGAGCCTAGGTTCAGTTCCCCAGTATTCACATAAAGCCAGATGCACAGAATAGCATATGCATCTGGAGTTTGTTTATAGTGATAAGAGGCTCTGGTCCATCCATTCTCTGTCCTCCTCTCTTTCTCTATGCTTGTAAATAAATAATAAATAAAAATTTTTTTTAAGGTTTCAGGACTTCTCAGAAGGTATTGAGCAGTTGTGACAAGCCTCACAACTTCAGAGGAGACAGGTTTGATGCCCAAAGTAAATCCTGGATTGGAATTTTTTTTTCCTGAGGTAGCATGTCACTCTAGCCCAGGCTGACCTAACTCACTCTATAGTCCCAGGCTGTTCTTGAACTCATGGCGATCCTCTTATCTCTGCCTCCTGAATGCCAGGATTAAAGGTATGGACCACTATGCCCAGCCTGGATTGGATTTTGACATTTGCTACCAAAAAGACCATCTTGCATTCCAGAGCCTCTTCTCCCCCTTCATTGGTAACCCAACCAAAAGCAGTTTATGGAAGGAAAGGGTTTATTTTGACTTACAGACTCAAGGGGAAGCTTCATGATGGCAAGGAAAACTGTGATATGAGCAGAAGGTGGATTGAAAGCACCTCTTAGTCACAATCAGGTGAACGACAACATCAGGAGAGTTTGCCAAACACTGGCAAGGTGCAGCTGGCTCTAACACCCATAAACCCGCCCCCCAACAAGGTTCCAGTTCCAAAATGGCCATTAGCTGGTGATCAGGCATTTAAAACACATAAGTTGATGGGGGAACCTGAATCAAACCACCACATCAGTCCAGGCTAAAACCGTTGGACTCACCCATTCTCCCTGAGTTGAGCTGGCCTAGTGCTTTGGAAGTTACAGGAGATACCAGGTGCTCCTTACCACTCAGCCTGATGACAGAGTAGAACCTGAAAGCTGTGGGCACCCTGTGGGCTTGCTCCTGTCTATGCAGTGGGATGGATGGTGGCAACCTCATCATCCAGTCATCAGGAGAATTTAGCAATCATGTCTCCATCTGACAATTGGTGTATGCTCAGGAAAGTACTGCTTACAATTACATCATGATTACCCTTGAGAATGTCATCATGTAAATGATCTTAAGTGTTAATTAGGCATAGAATTCTAGTGCAAGCCAATAATAGGTCATACAATTTGAGTTGGGCCTCATAGAGAAAGCCATGATGCCATGTTGTGTCTTGAAGGTTAAGTTAATGACAATGGAGTAATATTCACAAGCCAGGCATTAGTCATAATATACAAGTTATTTGTGTCCTGGTGAGATCAGTGGGTAAAAAGGAACACTTAGTACCTGATTCAGATCCCCAGACTCCACTTAAGGACTAGAAGAAGCTGTGGTGGGCTTCTTTAATCCCAGTGCACCCAGAATCAAGAAAAAATTTCAGAAACTTGACAAGGGAGCATTCAGTGAACAACAATGAGAGACCCTGCCTCCAAATAAGGTAGAAGGTGAGAACCAATCAGAAAGTTGTCCTCTGACCTCTACTAGTGTGTTCTCTCTCTCTCTGTCTCTCTCTGTCTCTCTCTCTCTCTCTCTCTCTCTCTCTCTCACACACACACACACACACACACACACACACACACATTTTGAAGAAAGAAGTCACTGATGGTTACTAGTTAAAAACCATCAGCTAACATAGTAAGGAAGAATGTTGGAAATAGGAAATGAGTTGAAGGATGGCAATTTTAGTTAGCTATTTCCTATGACTTCTGGTAAAAGGCAACCCTGTTTTTATTGCCTGTGAGTAGACTCTAGTTTGTATGCTTCAGTGTGACTTTTTAGAAAATATTTTTAAAGTATTTAATTAATTTATTTATGAGAGAGAAAGAAAATGGGCACTCCAGAGCCTCTAGCCACTGCAAATGAATTCCAGACACTTACACCACTCTTGTGCATCTGGGCAGTACTGGGGAGTTGAACTGGTGTCCTTATGCTCTTCAGGCAAGTGCCTTAACCACTGAACCATCTCCAGCCCGTGTGACTGTTTTGAGATTAAAGAAACAGTTACTAGATCTAGGTATTCCTCTTTATCTCAGCCCTCACTCACTGAGCCTAGAAATGACACAGATTTGGCTATCCTTTTTAGTAAATCCCCATCTACTGTCCAAGCTCCTTCTTCCTGCCATTGAAAACTCAGGAAACAAATGCATTTGTGCCTGTCACAAACTGAACTAATTGTCTGAGATTTTACTGTCTAAAACTCAGGAACTGAATAGATTTGGACTGTGAGGGATACTTGTAATTGATTCCTCAAAATGAGGTCTAGTCCAGTGCAGGTACAACTGAACACAGAGGTTAGCTATAGAAATAGGCTGGGAAGTGTGCTCTGACATCTTCCCCTGGGCATGGGGCTTCATAATTGTACAGTTCTCCAGGCTCTTCAAGAGGTGTGGGTGCCCCTCATAGGAAAGGTGCCCATTAAGCAGTGCTTTTACACATTGTTGTCACAACCTTATGGTCAGTGATTGGCCCAGCCAACTGGCTTGCTCCTTCCTCCCCATCCCTCAACAGTAGGCAAACTCTGGGCATATTATTTGTAGGAAGGGTAAGTTTTACCTGTGAAACTGAGTTTTGTGGAATATGTGTCTGAAGTAGGATGTTACATTAGAGGTATTTGGATATTACAGGTTAGTCAAATGTCAGTTTTGTTGTTCTTGTTTTAGCATGTTCCAGAACTCATAGGGTATGTTTTCATCACACTCCACACCCCACATGTTTTCAAAGCTTGGTGTTTCTTCTCTTTCATTTTTGGAGGTTCTGTCTAGATAACTGTCTTTCTTCTCCTTCTCCCTTTCTTTCCCTTCCTTTTGTCTCCTTTCTTCCTTTCTTCTTTCTTCTACATAGACACATGTACACATACACACACACACACACACACACATTATTCTCACCCTCTTTCCCTGGCTTTGGGGCAGCTGGGAGATTTCACTTGTAAAGCACAGTAGGTATTACACAAATTCAATGGCCAGTCTGGTGACCTACTCATGGTCACAACATTGTTTTCATGGAAAATTATGCTCTTACTTCAAAAGCCAGAGCTTTCATAAAAAATCTCATCATGGACAGAGGTGCTGATGATACTTGTGGTAATGGTTGTTAAAATGTGAATAAGACATTTTAACCTTGACTCTGTCTTAAATGAGTTTACATAGGGCTGGAGAGATGGTTCAGTAGTTAAGGTGCTTGCCTGCAAAAACTTAACCCCGATTTGATTTCCCAGTACCCACATGTCGTAGTCAGCCACATGCCGCTGGGATGAATCGCCAAACCAGGCACAATCTTGGGGAGGAAAGTATTTATTGAAATAACAGATCCGGGGGAAGTTCCAAAAATGAAGGAAAGGGCTGGCCCCCTTTCACATACCCAAGCAGAGAGACAGAGGCCCAGCACCTCCAGAAGCCAGCAAGCAACTGTAACACTGTAACTCACAAAACACCAGGATTGCCAGACTTGAGTTCTGGCTGAAGTTTGCATATGTATCCCTAGAATTTTGCATCCACTTTAGAAATATCTCAGGGCCAGACCCCAAGAGGCCAGACCAAAGTGACACCTCCTCCAGCCAGAAGGCTGGAAACAATTCACAATTATAATAAACCTTTGATACTATTGGGGGACATCTATTCAAACCACCACACCACATAAAGCCAGATGCATAAATTGGTGCATGCATCTGAAGTTCGTTTGTAATGGCTGGAGGCCATGGGGCACCCATTCTTTCTTGTCTGTCTTCCATATCTCTTTACTTGAAAATAAATAACCTCAAAAAAAGAGGACAGGGAAAGGGCTCAGTAAGTAAGAGGCTTGCTGTACAGGTATGAGCATCTGAGTTAAATTTCAAGCATCTATGTAAAAGCCAGGTGTAGCCACATGCTTATAATCCCAGCACTGAGGTGGGTGGAGACAGGTGTATTGTGAGGGTTCACTGATCAGCCGTTCTAACTGAATAGTGGTGAGCTCCTGTCTGAAGGAAATAAGACAAAAGAGAGGGATGCTTGATATCTTCTTCTGGCCCCTGCATGTGTGTGCATGGGGTGCACACATCTGTACACATGTGCATATCCCACACATACCAAAAGAAAGATCAGCAGAGCTTTCTTGTGTTTTCTTTTCTGGTTCAAACTAGTTTATTCTAACTTCATGTCACCTTCTATCTTATCTACAGGTCCATTTACCCGCCCTCATCCAGCCTTATGGCGAATGGTTTTTGGTAAGTTCTATTCAGCTCCACAACCCTCACCTATGTCAGCTTATTCCCCCATTGATTTGAAGAGAAAATCAGGTATCTTTGCCATAACCCCCAAGCCTGCCTGTCAACCTCAGAGCCCTGTCTGCATGTTCTTTGTCTACCTGAGCGTTGTATGTTCTCCCTCTAGCCTACCCTTTATATCCTTTGGCTGTGATTCTCCAAGGCTAACCGTGACCATTTTCTCAGAGACAGTTCCACTGACCCCTCTCAGCCTGAAATAGGACTGTGTATTAGACCAAAGAAAATGCCCAGCTGTGACAGTCTGATTAGAACATTAGACTATGTTCTAATCTTCATGTGGGCTGTGTTAGGAAGTCATGGGAGACTCATATGTGTTGTGTGTCTTTCCTAAACTTGTCCTTCTTTCTGTTTCCCTTAGGACTCAGTGTGCTCTATTTCCTGTTCCTGGTATTCCTCCTCTTCCTGAATTTCGAACAGGTTAAATCCCTCATGTATTGGCTAGATCCAAACCTTCGATACGCCACGAGAGAAGCAGATATCATGGTAAGTACCTAACAGTGGCCATGGAGAGCAGTCAGTTGGCACATGGGTAGAGGAAGGGGTGGCCTTCACAGTTTAAGTTGTTCTCTCCTCATATTTCCAGTGCATATAGCTAAACTGGATCTTGGGAGGGGAGTTGTGGAGTTGCATGGTTTTACAGAAGTGCTGTGGTCTAGGAAAAGACAATCCTCTCCTGAAGCAAGGGCAGTTGACAGAAAGAATACACTGTCATTAGATAACCTCAGGCTGAATTCTGTCTCTATCACTTCTCTGTTGTAGGACTTGGGACAAAGTGCTCATAAATCTGTTCCCTTTCTATGAGGTGAAAATTGTCGTACATATTGGGGAGGTTGTGTACTAGACAAAGTAATGTTGTCTATGAGGCCCACAAGGCCTACATGAGACCTGGCACACACTGGCCTCAGTCCGCTACTGCTGTTCCTGTCAGGGTCCTCCTCACTTCTTTCCCCTTGCCTTCTGCAGAAGATGCTATGGTCTTGCCTGCTTGCCACAAAGGGGCCAATGGAAATGACTTAAACCATCTTAGTTGTCATATCTATCACCTCCCAGACACAAACGTTCATTCTTGGCTAAGATGACTCTGTATTTTGGCTTTTATTAAAGGGGTTACTTGTTTGGTTGGGGGGGGGAATCACCTTTTCCCCACTTTATACTCACATTGATCATTTGTGTGATACTTGTCAATTCTCCAGCTCTCTCCACACCAGCTTCCACTCCCTGGATATAGTGTCAGCCCTCCATCTCACCAGCCAGGCACAAACAGGAAGGAGCATTCTACAGTTTTCCTTCCAGTGGCTCATAGAACTCAGGAAATCACTTAGGCTTACAGCACAAAGAATATGATGTAGATACAGATGTGCAGCCACATAAAGTGGTACCTGACATGAGGCCTGGGAGAGCCCCAAATGCACAGCTTCTGCCCTCATGGAGTTGAGGTGTGCCTCAATTTTAGCACATGGATGTGTCATCCACCTGAAAGCTCTTCAGACCCCTAAGTTCAGGGACTTTCATTGAGGTTTCATCACATGACATGATTAATTATGTTCCTCTTCCCTCCCTGGAGGATGAGTGTGAGACTGAAGGTTTTAAGCTTCTAATTATGTCTTTGTTTTTTGGGTGCCCAGCCCCCATCCAGAAGCCACCGTGTATTGTCTCATTAGAGCAAGAAATACTCCAGTTATCAGGGGTTTTCTAGGGATTAGGAATTCTCTCAAGAACCAAGGCCAAAGACCATTAGAATAGAAGATGCACTTAGCACCATTTTTTGCTCAGAAAATAGCAAAGGTTTTTTAATGGAGCCTGTGCCAGGAGCCATGGGCAAAGACCAAAATCAATATCACAGTGTTTTGCACTGTCATCTTTCTTTCCAATTTTTAAAAAAGTTTCTAATATTTGGTTCAAGTTGAAGCAAAAACTAGTAATACTAAGGAGAAGAACTGGCATTTAGGTCATGGACATAGTTGATTTGGCAATTAAGAAATATTATCAAGGGGCTTAAGTAATCTTTTTCATCCCAGTTGACACTGGTAAGACCTTCTTAGAATAGTGTTTTAAATTTTTTAAAAATATTTATTCATTTTTCAAGCAGAGAGATGCAGAGAGAGAGAGAGAGAGAGAGAGAGAGAGAGAGAGAGAGAGAGAGAGAAAACGCACCAGGGCCACCACCTTGTGGGTCTGGCTTATATGGGTCCTGGGGAATTGAACCCGGGACCTTGGGCACTGGAGGCAAGTGCCTTAACTGCTGAGCCATCTCTCCAGCACTTAAATTTTTATGTTTAATTTTCCTAAGCCACACAATTAAGAAAAAAATAAGGGTATGGAAAATATTTGTAGTCCTCAGAACATAGGAATTTCTTAGTCTAAGGAAAAGAATAGCAAAAGGTAATAATAAGCTAGTAAGTTAGTAGTTTGTAATGATAATTGTTAATCAGCTTTCTATTGCCATAATAAAACACTGGAGATAGTCAATTTAAAGGTTTCATTGGTCTCAGTTTTGGAATTTCAGTCTATGATTGGTAGACTGGCCCTGCTACATAGGGCCCATGGTGAGGCAATACATCATGGTGAAAATGCTGGCAAGGAAACTGCTTACCCATGATACTCAGGGAGTAGTGAGAGAGATTGACTTCCCAAAGCCCCCTTTGAGCATGTGCCTCCAGTGGCCCCACCTCTTAGAGGGTCCACCACCTTCTCATAGCACCAAATTGGGAACACACCCTTAATGCAAGGACCTGTAGAAGACACTTCAGATTGAAACTTCAGCAGTAATGAACACGGTGGTTATAAGAAGGATTGTGGATTATTTGCCAAACCCTGTGTTGGGTACTTTAAGGTATACAGTCCAGGCCTTATAGATGCACGCTAGGTGGTCATGTCTCATGGAGTAGAGAAGAGCTTTAGTACTAAAGATCACACTCAAAACAAAGCTAGTAGCTCTCTCTGGCTTCAAACCCCATGCTTCTAATTTTGACCGTGTTTCAAGTAAATAATTATTATAAGTACTTTCATGTACACAGGAGTCTTGGGATATTAAAATTGGGAGAGTCTGACACAATATAATTTCCCAGACTACCTTTTAGGCTTTGAGCAAAAGTAAACTGGCTTGCAGTTGGGTGTTCTAGTCCATCAATAAAGGTCTCACAGCCAGTGGGAGGAGGTTAAAGCCAATAATTTGATTGATATTATTTTCTTGAGGAATTTGACCTCACAAAGACATTGGAATGTCATAATCCCAGATCTGAACTGCTGAAACTGACTTTACAGTCTTACTTCCCTTATGGGCTGTTCTTTCTTCCAAGCCAGGCAAGGCATGAGGCTCTTTGCAGATTGTTACTACTTTTGACTTCCTTCAAATATTTCACCTGTCTAAGGACCTGTTCCTTGGTGACTGTGGAGAAATTCCTTCCGCTCTGAAGGATTTATGGGGAGAAGTTTATTTGTAGAGCTAGGCTGAGTGGCAGAGGTTTATAAACCCACTGCTGAGGGGTAAGGAGTGCTAAGACAGAAGGATTGCAAATTTAACACCAGCCTGGAATACAAAGTGAGTTCAAGGTCAGCCTGGGAAACTTAGACCCTATCTCAAAAAGTGAAAAGAGGGTTGGGGTGTAGTTCAATAGAATGTTTGCTTAGCATGCTGAGACCCTAGGTTTAAACCCCAGTGCTGAAGGAAAAAAAGAAAAGTTCCTTCATGTAAGACAGGTCTGTGTGTGTCACTGTCTTCAAGGTAGCCTATTCTCTGAATTCCTTTATCTTCCATTCATTCCTGGTTTTGATAGTCTCTGGCTCGCTAAAACCTGGACTTACGTTTTTCTTTATAATTTCTACTATACATTGGGGTTGGGAGAGAAGTCATCAATGCTATAAGAGGCAATTTCTTGTCTTTTTTTTTGTTGTTGTTGTTGTTTTGAAACAGGGACTTACTAGCCTACGCTGGGCTTGAATTCACTATGAAGCTGAGAATGACCTTGAACTCCTGATCCTCCTGCCTCCAAAGTAGCAGTATTACAGTCTTGTAGCAACAGGCCTGACCTAGATGCAGTCTCTCTTCTAATTGTGTGGATGGCTTGCAGCTTTTTAATGTAATTGATTCTGGGCTGAGTGTATATATAGCTCATGGTAAAATGTGTAGTTAGTATACATGAGGCCCTGAGTTAAATCCCCAGCACCAAAATAAAATGATTACATTAAAAAAATAGGTGTTCTGCAGGCCTGCAGAATAATGGAGGGAAAACTGATGACATCAAAATAGAAGAGACTGAGAAGAGAGACTAGTTGGAAAGAAGGGATTCAAGGGGGGGCTTTGCTAAGGGAAAAGGGAGGGTGGTAGGAGGAGTATATAATCGTGGAATATATTTTTATGGAAGCCGTCAATAAAAAATTTAAATATAGGTATTCTAAGCTTCAGACAAGCTTTAAGATCATAACTCAGTTATAAACAGGTCTGACTGAAGCAGGACTCTTGTTTAGTTAATAGTGAATTTTTTCTGCATGCTGGCTCCATGCTGGCTGCGGTGAGAGAATGGATATACCTTCTCCTGAGCCTCTTAGATCTTAGAGTCTACAAGGAGATACAATACATTTAAAGGAATGGCAGTTGGGTGTTTTGCCCTAAAACAATAGTTTCAAGAAATTTCAACAAATTTGTGTAAATTTTGAGCATATAAAAGTGTACAAAGACTCTCCGTGTACTGATGAGTCAGCTTCAGGTATGGATTTGTGCTCTGTCTTGTTGTCCACCCACTCCTGGATGATTTTGAAACAGTTCTCAGATTGTAAATCTGAAATCTACAGACTCCACTTTTTTTATTTTAGAATAAGCATTTCACAGTGAACATATGTACATAGTGTTCACATTTCCCAATTTCCTAATAGTATTTTTACAACTGACATGTTCAGAATAGGGCCTCCATGAGGTCTTTTTATTGCATTTGGTGCATCGCCTAAAATCTCACTTGGTCAGTGGCTTCCTGGGGTATATTCTTTTAACATTTATTTACTGAAGAAAGCACTTGCTTATTCCACAAAATATCTCCCATCTGGGTTTTATAGTTTGCATTTGAAGAGTACCACTGAGTGAGTCTCCCTGACCCCCTGCATTCCTGTACACTGGAAGGAGGGGTAGAGCTGGACTGGATTCCACATTCCCATCAGTTCTCATGGTGAACCTGCATCATAGGTGGTGCCTAGTGTCACCTTAGGAGCCCCTGGTATCGGCATATCTTTCTTTAAAATGTGAAGATTGGGACTGAGAAGATGGCTCAGTGGTTAAAGGCACTTGCCTGCAAAGCCTGCTGACCCCAGTTTGACTCCCCAGTACCTACATAAAGCACAAAGTGGCACATGCATCTGGAGTTTGTAGTGGCAAGAGGCCCTGACATGCCCATATTCATTCATATTCTCTCTTCCCCTCTCCTATTTCTCTCTCTCTCTCTCTTTCCATGCAAACAAATAAAAATATTTTTTACAGATGTAAAGCTGGGTCATGGAGTCAGGTCAGAATCAGTTTTAAGGTCAAAATTAGTTTTAGATACAGCTTTTGGTAAGGGAGTGAAAGAATCCTTCTCTCTAAAGAAGTGTACATGGAGGGACTAAGGAGATGGTTTGGTGGATAAAGCATAGGTACCTGAGTTTGAAGTCACATGCAAAGCAGATGCCACAGCAGGTGTCTGTAGTCCCAGTATGCCTACAGCAAGATGTTTGGTGAACACAGGAGAATCTCTCAGAAACTCACGAACCAGTTAGCCTGGTGAACACAGCAGTGAACAGGAGACTTAGGCCACATGTTTTGCTAATGCCCTTGGCCACAAAGTAGGCAGGCTTGCCCTCCTCTGAGCCAGTGGACAACCACAAACTTCACCCATCTGGCAGGGCCTGTCTCCTAAGATTTTTGCATGGTTTAAGTAGCAGACAAGAACTTGTGCTGTCTACAGGGAAAACATTTCTTAAGAGAGGACTCACAAGAGGTGTGAGCTCTTCTAACGAATTTAGCACTTACTGCAGAGAGAAATGAGAGTGAATAGGGCTGGAAGCCGACAGTGTGCAGCAGTAGAGAGCCTTCAGCACTGGGAGGGATGTTTGATTTAACCTTTCTCACCCAGCCTATACATTTTCATGTGGACACATGAACACACGCACGCATACACACACACACACAGAGAGAGAGAGAAATCTGAGATCCTGTTGATGTTTTAAAAAAACAAACACATACACACACAGTTTCCAGGAACCAAATGCAGGTCCAGGCAGCCAGGTGAACATCTTCATAGTCTTCAGCCACAGGTGGTTATCCAGGCACTTAACAATAGTGTCAATTATCTTATTGTCTACCTAAAACAGTTTTGTAAAGCTATTGCAGAGTTCTAAGCAAAAACTGATAGTGGCAATGAGGTGGAGAAAGAAAAACATTGAAGAGGTCAAGTGAATAGGACTTGGTATTTGGTGACATGTGAGGCAACCGAAGGAGAGGTGGAGGCTCCATGATCAGCCCTGGGACCATGGGGAGGTGGCAGAATTCATCATTTTTTATCATCTTCTCAGTAGCACACCCCTGCCTATTGGCTCCTTTTCCGGCTCTGGCTCTGGGCTGTTCTCAGTTAAAGCCTGTTCATCCTGGCTCTCGGGCTTGTGCTTGCAGGCGGCTCTCCTGACTTCCATATCTGGTTTCATCAGCCTGGGTTTCAACCAACTGCAGATTAAAAATATTCAAGGAATAAAAGCATGCATCTGTACTGAACATGTACTGACTATATTTATTTTCTTTGTGCATGTGTGTCTTGTATGCTTCCTGTGTTTATGGGTGTATATACACGTGTGTGCTTCTGAGAAGGCAGAGGTCAGCATTAGGTATCTTCTTCATTTCATCTCCACTTTATTTTTTTGTGGCAGAGTCTCTCACTTAATCTGGAGCTTTGCAGTTTGGCTAGACAAGCTAGCCATCAAGCTCTATGGCTAGATACCCTATCTCTGCCTCCCCAGCACTGGGATTACAGGCACTTGCTGCCACACTCAGCTTTTATAAGGGTGCCAGGAATCCAAGCTCAGGTCCTGGTGCTTGTGTGACTGAGCCATCTCCCCTGGCCCCATGTGCAGACTTTTTCTTATCACCATTCCCCAAACAATGCAGGGTGCATACACTATGTTAGGTATGACAAGTAACCTAGGAATGATTTAAAGTATCATTGGGGAATGATGTATGCAGAAACTATGCCATTTTATATAAGGGGTTTGAGAATTCCTATATTTTATTATCGTTAAGGTGTCCTGGGAGTGATCCCCTGGGAATCCCAGAAACAACTAAATTGCTGTTCCTGTGTCTAACACCTAAGGGTGCTCTGAAGGCTGATTAATTAGCAGATCTGCTCATTAAAATTCTAATGCTAATGTATGCAAGTTGGCTCATTGTGATTTTTTTTAAATGTCATGCTATAATAGAAGCCTAGTTGTGCAAAAACTTCTGTGATGGTTTGAATGTGAATGCATGTTCCCCATAGCCTAAGGAATGTTTTTTAAAAATATATATCTTTATTATGAATAAGTTCATACATTATATGAGCAAATCTTGTGAATGGGTCCCCATTTCCCTCCTCTCTGTTCCCTACCCACTGGGGTCCTGCCTCAGTGCCCATTCTGGATCTGTCCATAGGATAGGGCTTTTTCCTTCTCCCTGGCATATTGTTCCTAAGGGGGGCAATGTCTCTGGATATTCTCCCCCACCATGGCTCTTCCACTCAGTTTCGCCTCAGGGATTGTTGATTAAGGTGCAGCTTCTTACTTAAGTCTCCATTAGCCTGGCTGGAGGAGGAGTCACAGGGGGCAAATCTGGGAGTCCAGCCCCAGGGTATGTTCAGATCCAGTTTGAGCTCTGGCTGTTTGTGTTAGCTGGCTGGTAAGTAGTGTCGCTCTATGGATGTAAGCCAGCCTCTTCCACCGTTGATGGGGTTTCCCCTGGATTCTGTAAGCCTTTCCTTTCATTAGCTGCTTCAGGTTGGATGTTTGTCCAGAAAGACCAAGGTAACTGCAGCAGCTTCTGGAGCCAACTTCAGCCTGTGACCTCTGCTAACGGACACCTCCAGTCTCTCTTCCTCCTCACCAAGCTCTAAGCAGTCTGCCTGTTCCAGAGTAAACAGGGCCTGGAGGTTGAGGCATTTGTGCTGGGCAGCACCTATCACTATCTTTAACCTGTTTTAGCCTCAGGGTGTTTCTCTGTCAGTCTGTGGCCAGAACTCACTGTTGGAAGATCTGGGGATCTTCCCTTGCTGTAAGGGGGTGGGGAGGGGCTTTGTTTATTAGTCATCACTTGGCCTTGTTGAATTTCAGACTCCCTTCTCTAGATTTCCCACCCACATTTATTTCACTCTTTCTCAAAAAAGTTGAATTTTAAGAAATAATCTTTTAGCTTTTCACACTGAAATGTATAGTATCCAAGAAGGAGGCAGGATGGGGTGGGGCTCAGAAGAGAAGAAAGCAATGAGCTACACTTCTGTCTCTCACATCAGTTCTTGGTTTTGAGAATATTACGGTTCCGAAGAATTTTTCCAGTTGGCTTGTACAGGTAGCTGTTCTCTTTTTTCTTTTCTTTTTTTCTTTGTTCTTGGATAATTTCATATGTCCATTTATATTATGGTTTGATAATATAGACACCTCATTGCCCTCTCATGTTGCCCTCATTCTCCCCCTGATCTCCTTCCCCTCCATGCTAGAGGATGCATCATTGAAGAGACTTGCTCCCCTCCCTTAGTGGTCATAATTACCAGTAGGTCCTCAGAGGGGTGGGGACTCAGAAGCCCCTTCCCTATCCATGAGGAAACGGTGACTGGCCCTGTCTTATGCAGGTAAC